>JANRGW010018646.1:0-36003 GCA_024733675.1 Psilopsiagon aymara | reverse complement strand
GGGGGGGGGGGGGGGGGGGGGGGGGGGGAAGTAGTAATCTATCCTATTTTAGGCAAATAAGAAACATTGTTCAAGAAACAGAATAGAAACAAACTAATTCACTAGGAAATTTTCTACTTCCTAGATTGCTTGTTGTTGGTTGTAATAATAGCAATAGTTTAATATTAATACAAGAAGCAGAATTTCAAATTACTTTCAATACTGTATTTTCAAGTCTAACCTATACAACGCTAGGATAGAGCTAGTAGTTATATTACTTTTTAAATGCAAGAACTTAACTGTTCATCATGAATGCCCTTTCATGATGTATGAGTTTTTAAATGCACAAAACACCCTTTTCTAAACTCAGCCTGCAAGTTTAATAGTACAATAAACAAATACAGATCCAAGAGATCCCACTTAACAGTAACCTCAAATCCCATTTTATCAAACTATTTAAATCAGATTTTTAAACTACATTTTTTCTAAAAATAACACAATTTAAGGCTTAGTTACGAGTTATATTCATCTTCCTTAAAGGTTAAGCTTACTACTACTTATTCAAAAGATACAGATAATAGTAAAGGGCATCACTGAAGTGTGTCATAAATTGTAATTTTTTTAATTATATTGAGAACTTAAGGAAAAACCAGCTAGTTTCTGAGTTCATTTAAAGTCTGTAAGTCAGAGTATCACAAAATTTTAAGAGCAACATTAGCCACCTGAAATATAATTGGAACGCTGACATTTTACCTTTTGCACAGGCTTTATTTTCTTCCTACTTTCTCTCTAAATAATTTAGGTTTTACTGTATTTTCTTTACTCAACACATGCACAGAGTGAGGATTTAAAAGAAAATGAAAACTTGGTTTTCCTTTTATAATTATGAAGAAGAAAAAAGAAGGTAGGTGAATAAAAGACATACCAGCCCTAAAACATGTAGTCAGACTGTCAGATCTTCAGAGGTTTGTAGGGAGCCAAAGAAGTGGTTGGGTGACAAGTAAAGTTTTCACAAGCACACAAACACTTGGGCATCTGCTTCTCACTGATTGCAGGGCAGCTGATCACCCAACCCACGGAATCTACTCAAGTGCTAGTGAAAGATGTTACTTTGCATCACTTTGTGTCATTAAACGCCTTTGAAAATAGGAACTTTGACAATAAGGAACAATTCGTAACTCACCAGCTACACTTCAAAATTCCCTAACTTAACAAATTAATTCTTAACCCAGAACATATTTAGATAAAACTGATTTTTTAAGGTATGCAGTATATTTCAGGTACTTTTCATTTAATAAAACGACCAGAAATTTCAATTTTCATCCAAATACAGTCTGACTGAAAACAGGAATAGAAGTTAGTAATTTTTCTAGTAAATAAGAATTGTCATTCAATAGTTTCTAACATAAACTATTGTTAAAAAAAAAAAGAGAGGGGCGGTATGATTATTACACCACTTAGCTGCTCAAATAACTGCACTCATATGTTATACCCAACCCCACTGGAAAAAGAACTACTACCATGTTCAGGCAACAATCAGAACAGAAAGAGAGTACCTGCAGAAGCCCCCAACCGCTACTGGAAATCAGCCTACTTAAGTCTCTGTTCCAAGTAACTCCATCTCTGCTATGGACAAAATTAGTCAGGTTAGCAGAACCACTCATTTAAACTGTTTAACTTTTGCCTGCAGAAGAGCAGGAAATGAACTACTCATCTACCTCCACTACAACAATTCTGAGACCAGCAGAAGTTGACAGCAAACAGCTGAGAGCAGCATTGCTTTCAACTGTCAACTACTGTTTTATGAAGTTACCTGTCTAACACGAACAGCTGAAGTAAACTGGCTGACATTGTGCTATCACCAACAAGGTATTTACAGATTGAGTCTCCAGGTTAGCAGGTTGTAGAGGGCACAGTACCCACCACCTGGTGAAGGATAAGCACAGCCAAGACAGATTCAACTGTTGACGTCAGATAGCAAAAAAGACTGTCTACACCCTCCGAGTAAAGGTCTTCAATTTTAACCTACTACCACAAACAGTTACAGTTGATTTTAATAAGCAGTTAGATTAACAGTCTATCTTTTTTTCCACTAGTCTCAAATCAGTGCCTTCCACAAGCTGTGCTGCATTAACTTTGACCAATAAGAATACAGGCTACAGCACATCTCCAGCTTTATTGCCACTTGTGCAAACTGCCCTCTGTCTTTACTGACAAATGAGCAACTGAGCCTGTTTGGCAATTTTGGGGTTTTGTTTTGGTTTTGGGGTTTGGTTGGTTGTTTTTTAACGGAACAGAGGCCCCAAATGATCTGAACATTTATTCTGGGTAGCTTCCTTTGGGAAAGGATATGGAAAGTATTATTAAATATTTTTAAAAGTTTCAAGCTCCTGGGAGCTGGGGCATACCACATGAATTAGAACGAACTTATGCAAGATACACATGCAACTAACTACACACAGATCTGGGCAGAGAGGTTTTGCAACACAAGGATGACTTAGAAAAGACATGCTGAGTCCATTACAGAGAAAAGACTGTTTTTAAAAAGAAAATAAATACCTTCAGAATTGCATGTACCAAGTTACATCTTACCAAAATAATCTCACATGTAAGTATTTTCTCACACTATAGGAAAACACAAGAAAAATTTGAAAAGAGGTAAAAAAAGAAGAAAGGCATTTAAGACTGTAAAACTAGTGATAGTGTGGAAGGAGGACACTGATTTAGGAGGTAAAGGGATGACTGCGAGAGCTCTATACTCTCTCTTAAATGCATTAGGCATGGGGGAAAGAATATCAAGAAAACAAATCAGAATTAAGTTTCCTAAAGTCAGAAAAGAAGAAAACCACAGCAACCAAACCAAACCCTAAAGTAAATCACACCTAACCTAAGGATAAAGCATGTCAGCCATAGAGCAGAGGTGAAGAGGGCTGCTAACAGCGTGCAGTGGCAGAGAAGGGACGCCACCCTGACTGTCAAACCTACTGTACAACTTGGCTATAGCACATGTCCAGCAGCTGACCCTGTCAGAAAACACAAGGAGAACTTTTTGCATGGTACAGAGTAAGAGGAGATGAAGGAGAAAGTGAAATGAAGTTCACCTTCATGGGAAATGAGTGAAGATTATACATTTTAATAGAAGATGGAGAGGAGGCTGGAGAAAAAGCCTGCTAATTTCCCTCCCACTGCTATGGTAATGGCATAATAAAATTGTCAGGTGGAGGTGAGCACTGCATCCCTGGCTTCCTTCCCCAGCCCTGCTAATGACTGCTCTCTGAACATTAAGAACTAGTTCCAATCCACTATAAAAACAGTGATGAGAGGGAAAAGGAAAAAACAAGTGGCAATCATATTAAAACTCTGCTTCACCATAGGCCAGCTGACTTATGTAAGTCTGCAATGTACATCCGTCCTGCAACAGCTACATACTGCTCAACTGGAGTAACTTATTGAACATAAATCTACATGATAAAAATGTCTCATTAAATGAGCCTCCAAATCTTTTCAGGTTTGGAAAACCACAAAACAGACTGATGGCAAAACCTGAAATGAACAATAACTCAAGTAGCTTTTATCAAATCTCACGCCCTTCCAGAGCATGAAATTTAGTAAAGCAAAAGGTACATAATTTTACAAGTAACTTCAGCAACAGTATCCCTGTAAGCAGCTGCTTGTCCTTCCTAGCATTTCTGCCTCATCCTGCAATCCCCAGCAGTCTTCTACCACATGGCATTGTAAGAATTCATGGACTACACAGCAAATGTCATCAAGAATCCTTACTAGGGTGCAATAAAACATTGCAAGATACTGCCTCTGTGCTTTCTCCTGCCCCAGAAAACACAGGAAGAAGAGACAGAGGATTTCTGGAAACCTTTCTTCAGCCTCCTATGATTTCAAACTTATATTATCCTCAAGATGCTGTTTAAGTAAAATAATTTAAAAGTTGAAAGTGCAAACATGATGAAAAATATCATTTCACTGCAGGTTTACAACTGCTTACTGAAATTAGGAAGCAACTGAAATCAACTTCAGTAATTTCATGATGCAACAACCCCCCCCCCTATTATAGCAGTGATTACATCATCCCTGCACTGTTGCTGCATATGGCCTGGGAGCATCTGTAGTCTGAAACAGCATGTTTCAAATTCTATTGTTTTATTTTTAGCCATGTATACATCAAAATGATGTAATATTATGAAATACTGATTTTTTTTTTTCCAACTGAACATTACAAAAGGCAGATTTCAGTTGCTATATTACAAACACACCAGTGAAACAGCCTTATTTTTGTGAGAACTGTCAAAAGGGAACACAAAGAATAAATGTATTTTTCACTAACAGTGCAGAAAGATGTAAACCACTGTGTGTTATTGTAACATACAGTTAAATGCAATTACAAGACTGCTTCAAATTCGTTTGACCTCACACTGGGGTAGTATCAACAAAAATAGCCTGCAGCTAATGTAGTAACAAGGGACTATAGCTAACTCATTAGCTTTTTCGAGAACAAAAAGATAAGCAACAACTTACATCCAGTAAAAAGTTTTAATTACAAGCATGCCACAGAAGGCAGCCCCTCCTACATAGTTAAACTGAAGATGTAATTTCAGGGTCATCCACATTTTTTCAAAGTGCCAGACTTCTTTATACTACCAAATCTGTACCCCTACAAATTAGTGTCAAAATGGGAAAATGTTTCTGTATCATACCTGTAACTTTGTCTTCAAAACCCAACACTTTCAGACTTGTCTACACTACACCTAGATTGGCCCTTTCTTATCTGCGATGTTTTGCAGGCATCAAACTGGGCTACAGTGTTCAGCACACTGTACTTTAACACAGGCAAGTGCATTTGTCAGATATTGACTCGAGTTTTAGCCTTAGACTGAGCAAACTAACACCAGGTGCTGACAGACATGCAGCAGCAGATAAAAATCAGACAATTGAAGCTGTCACCACCCAGCTGCCGGCCCCTCCCTTTCGATAAATGTGGCTGTTCCTAAAGGAAGACAGCTGATGCACGCCTGAATCAACTCATGAATCACTGTTGCTCTCAGCCCAGTGTATTCATGGAAGCAGATAATTTTACCTGAAAATCGTTAGGTGGCTCAAGACCTTATTCATATGCACATCTGACATCACCTCATGGAAAGTGGGACAAGTGTAACATAAAGCTTTGGAATAGCAATAGCTACAGCCACCTGATTTCTGTCCATTACTATGGCCCTTGCAGAACCAACAGCCTCCAAAATCTGCTCAGAAAAAGGCCCAACAAGTACTCATTCAGACAGTATGCAAACAATGCAGTTTAGTGTATGCAGATTATATGTGTTATACCACACATCTGTTATGTGATCTTGTGGACTACTAAATTAGAATGAATTTTAAGATTATTTGAGCAAGTATAAAACTTACTCAAGAAACATCAACTGCAGAGAGAGTGCAGCAAGCTCACCTTTTCCAGCTCCTTCACCTACAATTTTAGGACACTTTTATCCTGTGGAGTCAGGAAATAATAGGCACAGCTGCCATTTCTTACAAAGTTCCTTCCTTGAGCCAGAGGTTTTCCAAACAGGCGTCATAGCCAGGCAGAGATGTCCATACTCCTGTAGCAGTCACCACCTCCATCCAGTCTGCCAGGCTGCCCACACAGTAATTAAACTACACAGATGTGGAAGCAAAGCATGTGCTAATCCGGCACAGATCTCTTCGGTGTCAACAAACTCAGGCGAGGGGTGGGGCAGAGGCTTAGATTTTCCACCTTAGCATCTCTGCAAAACGTGTACAAAGGGTTGCATGAGCAACCAACAAAATAACTCACCCTGGACTATGGCACTGGCAAGAGAGGGAGGAGAAGGAAGACAAGCCATCTAGCTTGGAAAAGCAAGACTATGATCCAGTCTAGATTTAACTCATAACTGTGAAATACCTTCAGTGTGACACATGCTTACACTGGCTTGTTACTACGGTGGAGCAGTGAGTTGGTTTTGGTTTTAACTGTATTGGTTTTATTTTTATTTGCCACAGCAAGAGATCCACTGAAGAGATGCCATTTAAAAAAGTAATTTATAACCATGTATTTATTGCCATTGGCCCTCACTCCATGGGGCCTCAGAAGGATCATACCACTTTAAATGTTTTATTACAGTGCAACCAACAAAAGCACAATTGAAAGAGGGCATAAATTAAAATATTATTTGGATAAAAGTCAATATAGTTACATCCCATCTTTAAACTGCTCAAAAAATATGTTAGTGGGATTTAAGCAAAAGATTTAGACCTCAGGCATTCCTTTAATGACACGGAAACTTTTAATCTGGTCTTCTAATGTCTCTCTATTTTAAGAGCCATCCCTTACATAGCTTTGGCTTCATTAATTAAATGCAAAGCAAAACAAAATGCCTAACAGAGGCTAGGAATTTATAGCTGCCCCCAAATTAGCACAGTTCTAATTAAGCTGTACCTTAACTTACTAACTAGGCTGAAAAAAAATAATAAAAATATCACTGATGGTTTTATCTTCAACATGGTGTTATCTTGGTTCATTTATTACTTGATAGTCAAAAACGATGCAAAACCATGCATTCTCCCTCATGAAAATCAGTAGGGTTTAAAGCTTGTTATCTACTACACTCCTAAAAATAAAAAAAACCCTATTACTACAATCTCAGAAAAATAATTCATTAAAAACTTGGACAGCAATTAAACAATCAACAAGCAAACCTTTCCTTAAGTAACCGTTCAATGGGAAATGCATTAAAAAACAGTCCATAATTTCTGGAGTTCAGGCAAAAAAACCCAAAAACCACTCTGTGGGCAGAAATCCGAATCAAAAAGTGACAGAGGCTCTCCTACCCCACCCCGTTGGGGTCTTTTTTAATTCCTAAGACTACAGAGTGTGGTTAACATCAAAACTAGCAGAATTGCAGCTGCTGTACTGGTACTTTCCCCTGGCAAAGCATGACTGCTCCCTCTGGTGTTCGCCTGTCCCTGTGCCAAGCCCTTTCAACTCACTATGGGGGCAGTAAACCCTTTTTTAAATTACAGAATTACATGTGAATGTGCATCCAGCGAAATTTCTCCACAGTAAATTGACTGAAGCAGCTGATTTTGGGGTCAGAAGAGCAGTGAAGCTGGCACAAAGGAGGATGTGACTGTAAGAGTCAAAAGTAAAGATCAAGTTATGCTGGCCCCAGAAAAACAGCTACTTCAGTTACATTTCCCAGAATCCCATATCTAATGGACCACTGCCATCTTTCACCCTCCCTCCTAGCTGTGCTAAACCATCGTACCACTGCCATACTACTATGTAAAGGCTCTGACATGACAACTACCCCCCAAAATCCACCCTACTCACTGAAAACTTTGACAATACACTGTCTTTCTTTCCTTTCTTGGAGTAGGTTTCTTCCCATATTAATAAACTTCATCGAATCTTGGAAGAAGCAGAGGGGCGTAAAAAAATTCCAGAGCCACCGAAAAAATAAGCAGTGGGAGCTCACAGCTATGGACAGGAGGAAGCAGGAGCTCATTCCTTCACCACTGGTAACCCATACTTGAGAATTTTTTGCGCAACTCTTCCCTAGATAAGAGTGTTATTTTACTTTGAATTATCTAATAAAATTATTCAAATTAAGCATGAAATGTAATTTATAGAGAAAATTTCTCTTATCCCTCTCATCACCACAATGTCAGTGATAGGAAGTTTGTTACCACTTTTCAAGCACTACTGAAAATCCTAAGTGACAGACATCGTGGTACAGCATTATTTCACAGAATCTAATTGTAAGTGCTGAAAACACCCCTGTGCAGTAACAACTCCAAACTATAACACTTTTTTATGAGAACAGTAATATCCAGTACCCAGAAGCATAGCACATTTGAGATCACAGATGTGATGCTGAAACACAGAAATACCCTTGTCAATACACTGGTTTGCCGTGAAAGAAAACTGAAGTGGCCTAGGATACAGTAAGTCTGACTTGTGCACAAATGATTTAAGTCTCTCTTAACATGTCATAGCAGAAATACAAATAAAACATAGAATCTGTTGATCAAATGGCTTTTGGCTACAGCAGTTGTTAATCTGTATAAGCAACCCAAAATCATGAGTATTTTTCTATTACATTGAGTACTAAATAGCATGACTAAAGTTCCTAGGGAACAGAGTTAGGATGACAACAATAAAGTGACATTTGTTTAACAGATATCTAAACAAGACAAACATAACAGCTTAAAATATTTTTATTGCAGACATGGCAAATGGCTCAGGTTTCATCCTATGACTTGCAACTCTCCTCACAGCTAAAAGAATGCAACTTAAGTCCAAGCCTCAGCTCTATTTTGGCTCCTCATTCACAAGTGTAAAGGATTTAAATACTCATAATTGAGCTTCGATGTTAACACCCTATTAACTTGAATGGAAAAAGTTCACTCCTATAGTACTGTCGCCTGAGTCGAACTACTGACGCACAGCAACAGTGCATTTATTTAATGAATGAGAAAGGGTGGGGGAAGATATTTCATCTTAGAGAGCACACACACACAAAAAACAGACCTAGACTTTTTCCTGGTTGGAATGTGATCATTCTACATTATCATTAAACTGATCCCATCTAATTTTGTCTCAGGTGTTAAACACGATGAGATAACACAAATTAAACAGCCAAGTGCATATTGAAAAATAAAGTTAATTGTCTGCCTGTAATAACTGCAGTAATATTTACATGCAAAATGCAGATGCTCAGCTGAAGGTGTTAGAAATCCTTAGAAAAGACTGCACCCTGGTGGAAAATTTGTTAACATCCTGTAATATCTACTTGGTAAAGCAGTGGTTTGTAAGTTTCTGCTTAAAATCTAGGGTCTATAGTAAGAAATTATTTGCTGCACAAAATGAAAAGCCCTTGTGCACGTGTTACTTCAGTTCTTCAGCTTCATGTGCCAATTACTCATGGCATTTCAAAACACTAAGCCAAATATTTAGAAATAGTTTTATGTAACGTATACATTTCCATATCTTTATCCTGTGACACCAAGAGTAGGAGGGATTATTTTCTGTAATTCTGTTTGTTCTTTAACCTTAGCAGGATAGTAAACACCAAAAACCCCAACCAAACAAACAAAACCAAAACAAAAAACAAGTAGCATACCAAGGGAAGAAACACAGAAAACAAATGCTCTTAGAATCATTCCATGAGGAATGGAAATGATGAATCATAGATTCACACTTTACATTCTTCCTATTCCCCTTAACATGTTTACTTCTCCTTTTGGCCTAAGAGAAAACACTTACTGCAACATTCAACATACATATGAGTTGTCCTCATCTCCCTTCACTTCACACTTCCTAGTCACTGCTTTCTCCCTTCTGTGCCCACTACAGACCTGTGAAGTGCTCCCAGCTAGTGAAAGCTGTTTCACCTGGAATGCATACTGTCCCAGACTTTCCCTCATGACTCCTTTATATGTTCCTTTACCTATCTGCTAATTACTAAATTATTGGAATTTGAGGCTTATCTTTCTATCGAACATGGCCAAGCCTGGTCAACAGGTTTCAAAGCTCTTGGAGAAGACAAGACATGTAGTAAAACAACACGAAGAACATTCTTTGTGAAACTAATGAAATTCTACTGAAGATACTTAGGAATTAATGGATACACATGTCCGCACATTACATATGAAAACAGGCAAACCACTGCCATATCTACTTGGACTAATATTTTACTAATACTGTAATCTGTGTTAACAAAAGAAATGCATTTATGACTGATGGAATGGACAAACGAATGACCAATTTTGTACCTGGAGTGAAAACGTACATGAGCTACCATGACACAGACCGGCAGAAGAAAACAACATTCACAGAGCAGCAGGCTAGAATTCATTTAACTTCGGTTTGCCATCAGTTAAAATAATGTCTCTTTTCTAAGACACCAGTACTTCAATATAACATACCACACCCATATTCTGTACTGCCAGCAGGCAATAATGAGAAAAGTACTCTAAGATCATCATGTGCAATACAGTTTCAGTTTTAACAGACATATTCTTATACACAAACAAGTACGCTCACAGAGCAATGGTACACGTGTCCTTTGTCTTGTAACCATGTTTTGCAAAATTAAAAAGATTTATTGAGGAATTAACGTTACAAACATTTATAAATTTGTTCTGAAGGTGATGCCAACTTTAAAAAAAATACACTCTTCCTCATTTCCCAAAGAGTATTCCTGCTACCTTAGATCAAATTTGCAGTTCCAACTTCCGGCCCACTAATTACAAGCATCTCTTCTTAGCCTTGCCTATCCTTGCACCTTTCAGATTTACCACTGTAGTCATGAATCTTTATTTGTGACAGTAACAACAAAACCTCACATTTAATTCAGGTAGCTGGTCTTACTTGTGCAGTAACTTAAAAATGCTGCAGATGTGTCAAACAAGGCATAAGAAATTTAGCACCATGTAGGAGTTGCATTAACAGCAGCGGAACAGAATTAAAAGCGGTTAATACCACTACATGTGAACACAGATGCAAACCATATTTACTCAGGACTTCACTGGAATGGCTACTCTAAAAGCTGAAATACCTATTTCGTCAAGTTTCAAATGCAAAAAGACTGGAAAGAAGTACCCCTCCTTTGCCCCAGCAAAATGTCTGCCATGCAGCCAGCCTTCCACTTCAGATTTCATACTAACAATTCAATAATCACATTACAATTATGTTAATGATAATGCAACCAGGCAGTTCTCTCACTACTGATCTGAACTCAGTATAATGATCTACGTTTTCATACGCTGAGGATATAGTAACTGTGAACTAAATAATCAATTGGAGAACATACATATTACAAGTAAGTTAATACTGTCATACTTTTCATGGCAAAGAAAGCACTATCTGATTGAAGTACAATACTAGCATCCAAGAGTATTTTTTATTGCTTGCACTTTACTTAAGAAATCATGGAACATTCTGACAAAAGTTATTAAATATATAAATAAATAAAAATCAACATACAGACTATACAGTATCTGCTAAGGATTTTCTGTGAAATATGAAAACACGCCAGAGAGGGAAAAAAAGGCTTTTAGTATCTCCTTAAAATCGTTGGCTCCCAATGAATGCACATCACTTTAATCATTGATACCCAAAGAGTTTTAGAAAAGCTGGTACGGGAGCCAAAAAATAGGCAACATAGAAAACAGGACTAGAAATAACTTTTAAAAAGTTATCCAGTCCATGATCCCCAGCTTGCTCGCAGATACAGATCTGAAGGGATCCCTCCTCCCCTTCTGGCAAATGTCACTCTGATCTGTTTCAAAAATGCCATTGATGGAGATGCCTGTGACTCTCTACAGTGAAGTGATTACCTGCTGCTTACGTTAGAAAAGTTTTAACAGCATTTAATATAGAACTGTCTTGCTCCAGTCATTCCCCTTCACTGCTCCTTGTCCCACCTCCAACAGACACAAAAGACATTCCAGTGTTATAGCAGGCCCTTTCACATACTAGGGAGCTCCATCACATCTCTTTTTCGTCTTCTTTTCTGCAGAGCAAACAGAACATTTTTCTTCCAGTCTGTCCTCAAATTACACTTTCAAGCATTCTGATCACTTAACAGGAAATGTGTGCAGGTGAGTAGAGGGGATATGGTAAAGAAAAGAAAAACACTTCCACCACTCAAGAATATGAAGAAAACACCCTAACAATATTTGTACGGGGAAAAAGGGAGCGGGGGAGGGGAGGAGAAGAAAAAACCCACAAAAAACCCGCTCCCAAACCAATAAAACCCCCTACCAAACCAAGTAATGACTTCTTAAGGATTATGAACTGCTTATTATGCAAAAACAAGAAATAAAATGAAAAAATATTGGTATTAAGTTGCAACTGGTATAAATATCCAACTTTCATGTTACTTAACTGTCAAGCAAGACAGGCTAAAGACGGTTACAGATAATTAGCATGTTGCACTTTCCATGTACAAGAGACATACTCTTATCTTTCTCCTGTTTTCTGTAAAAAGATGAAATCCACTGTGAGACTATTTTGATAATACTATTACACAACATTTCATACAACTGAAAGAAACATCTTACAAGATCTTCTGAAATAGTAAGATAATTCTTCAGTTTAGGTTTTAAGTGTCCAAAGTTAGCATGAGTTTCGTTTCTCCTGATCTCTGCGGCCCCCCTGTAGTAGAGGTCACACTTATAAACTGAGATGATGAAAAGAATCAGTAAGAATAAAATCAGCTCAATTTACATACAGATTCCTTCAAATGTTTTAGGAAACCATGTAATGTCTCTTTTACTTCAAGTAGTATACTAACATTACACAGTTTACAAAACTGATACAAAGAATCAGCTATGCTATCTGTCTACTATCCCTATGTACAGCAAAAAAGTCATCTAAACAGTTCTTGCGAAGTTTCATCTATGCTTCAGAAAGCATTTTGAATATGAAAACCTGTTTCACATATCAAATCCAAAGAAGCTAAGTTCTGCTCTAGTTTAACTAAACTTAGACACAAGTGACTAAAACTAAAGGTTTTGTTTCAGGAATGCTGCAGATACTCTAAATATCACAAACTATCTCAGAAGAATTATGTACATTTTAAGACACAGAAACTGAGAGATTAAATATTAAAACAAGGTTAACTCTGCCCTACTGAGCTCTATTAAATATAATGAGAGACAAACATTCTGCTTCATGTTTTTTAGCATTTGTAGCCCAATCTGTCCTCCAAAAAGATATTTTCTTTTCTCCTGCAGCAGGGAAGGAACCCTGAAAAAAGGAGTATTTATACTTCCTAAATCGCTCTATCTGCGTTTATTGGGTAACAGCCCTACGAGCCCCAGTGTTCTGAAGAATCACAACAGACATGCTATTTCACCTGCTGAGATAGCTTACAACTACCAAATCTCTAGAAGAACAGAAAACATGACTTAATCTATGAAAAGCTGTCTGACTTACTACAACCACTGGAATTACACACACGTGAACTGCAGAAGCAACAGGTCAAATTACTTCTGATGTTACATGTAACATAACCATAGTTACTCATCTAATCTTTGCAATGTACTTTTTACTAATATGTATAATAGCAAGCAGCTCAGGGAAATTACATGCTAAATTCTTCAAGGTACTATATAAAAAGGTTTCAGTATGTTTTGGCTACATCTGAAGTTTGAATAATTCCTCTCATCAATAATTTCTCTCATCTCTCATAAGTTAATTCAGGTTAGAAAGATATTGAAACAGAAGGTTACATTTCTCAATCCAATTCTTCATCCATTTCAATTCGAACTGATTAATGAGCTAGCTTACAAAAAATCTCAGCGGTTCTATTATATACTCCAAAAGTTCTGTATCTGCAGAGGACTGGCTGCATCCACCACTCAAAACAAATGCCCAAGTCCTGCTTTTAGTGCAAACCTAAAGAGAACATCTGCTACCGAGTCACAGTCAAGGCCATCGACTTTGAGGCACTTTATACTGCAGGGTTTTTTAAAGGTTGTACGCTAAAAAGAAAACAAGACATTGAAAGAGCCCCCGTAAAAATGTGGCGGTTTTGAAGCAGTAGGTATTCCAGTGCTGCATCAGGAACAGCAGGGGGTAGTATTTCAGTGCTTTTAAAATCCATGTACTTTTTTAGGCGAAGCAAGTCTCACCCTGCATTTTCCCTTGCTACAGGTTACCTTAAATCCCCCACCTAGATTTCTTCAGCACTTCTTCCACCTTCGTGCCTTCCAGGCAGAGTTGTTAACCCTCTTCTGAGCTGGCTAGGCACAGGTTCTGCTCCAAACAACGTGGGGACTACCTGGCTGCTCTTTCCTGCTCCCTCTGCCTCACACATTTTACCAGATTTATTTACTTATTTATATGTAGAAAATAGCTATTTTGTGCATGCAGTATTTCTCGAGAATGGCAAAGAGCTACTTGAATTTTCCAAAACTGAGACAATACTATTCTACCTAGGTTATCAATTTAGACATCTAAACTTACAGTTTTACCTAAACAGGCTATGTCTCTCAACATCTACTAACCACATTAAATATTCCTCCTGTTAGCTTAATTTTGCAGGTGTAACATCAGGTAATTGGAATTGCGTTTACATGGATAAGTTAGAAAAACTTTAGTTGGGGGAAAAAAGATCCCAGAACTATCTAGTAATAGAGTCTGGGGTTTGTTGTTGTGCCTTCATACTTTTTTCTCTCTTTTTCCAGAGTTTATCTTGATACACACACCCCACTTCCCCTGCCCCTAAATCCAAACTTGCTACAGACAGCCACAAACATTTCTAGAAAACTTACTATCTTGCCAAATATTTTGTTTGTAATTTTAGGTTACATTATCTCTTGAATTACCACGACTAAGATCCAGCACAGTAGTTGATTCAGTGAAAGAGCTGATTCCCAGTTCTCCAACAGGATAAATTTAGGTATCTGACAAAGAGGACATGTTTATTTTCCACCTGTGTGTATCACATTTTATCTGTATTGGCTCACACAATCATTTTATGGATTTCTTTCTCAAAATAGAGGAAAAAGCTTATGTGAAATACATGAATACTGTTTCAAGGCAATTGGCTGCAGGATGACCAGTAAGAATTGTCCCTCTGATCTTGTCGTTTATCCTAAAATTGATTAAATTAGATTGAGTTTAGGAAAAAACAAACAAACAAACAAACAAACAGAACAGCCTCAAAATTTAAAGCTCAAATCACGTACATACTAAAGGGAGAGCAAACTCTATGATTCTTCTATAAGTTACCACGTTGTGAAGATGCATCTAGACAAATAAATGAAAACTGGTGCAAACTTATTTTACTCATTATGGTCATAGGGGACCCAAAAAAACAGTCACGGAGGAAATTTCAATAGCCATAGTGATACTATATGGTGAAGCCATTATTTTCTCATCTCATTCAAACTATCTTATTCAATCATTTTAAAAAAGATACACAGATGCTGTTAAGACACCTTCTCTCAGTGGCTGCTTCCATCCTTCAGAAACAACTGTAATATCAGTTTTTACTATGAAAACACTAACCCTAACCAAGCCATCTTACTACCATCTTCCACCTGTACATAGACTAACCAGACTGTAAACAACAACTTTTTACCTGCAGATCTTTCAGTTCAATCTGGAACTCAATCAGAGTAGCCAAAGACCAGTGAAAATGTAAAAGAAGTTACAGGAATCCCATCAGCAGAGGAAAACAACTATGCTTTTCAAGTCAGAAGGGAACTGTACCTTTAGCAGGCAGCTAAACTGTTATCTGCATCTTAGTAGCTGGCACACTGCGAGAATGAAACACTTATCAGCAATTGCTTCCATAATGTTCTCATGATCAATTTACAATACTGTCAAAAGAAGGAAAACACAAGAGGAAGAAAACACAAGACCCACTAGTGGCACACAGAGGATTGCCTACTACCAGAAAGATGACACAAACCTGGTAGATATTTTACATATAACCAGGTATGATCTTCTAATGTGGGTTTGAAAGAAAAAAAACAGGTATGATCTTCTAATAATAGGGTTTGAAAGAAATACCCGGAAGTGATCTTATCCACTCCCTGCTCAAAGCAGGGTTAACTTCAGCAAGGTTGCTACAGTCCCTACAGTCAAGTTTTGACAATCTCCAGTGATAGATTCCTCAGCCTTCCCCTCTGACTCCAAGGATCAATACTGAAATAAAAGTAGGTAGTTGCATGCATTCCTAACACTACTTATTTGAAAAATATGTGCCTCTTACCAAAACAATTACATTATTTTTCAGGAAATTATGTGACTTTTCAAGCACATTGGACTTAAAATACTTTTCAGACCTTTTTAAAAATATATGTAAACCAAACCAAAAAGATCAAAGGACATATCCTACTTCTCATTATCAGATTTTTAATAATCTTCATGAAAATCTACAAATCAGTAGATCAGTTTCAAGCAGAAAAAAAATGGCAGAACAGATGTGTAAAACTGAAGAGGAAAAAGCCTCTGCTTCTACCTAACCTGGTCATATTTTCAAAAGAAATGCAAGTTCTTCTACTGCATTACTTTCTCAGTCAACTGGCAACAGATAAAAATACCAAGTCTTTGACAGAAGAGATCACTCTTCTTACTTGGTTCAAAATACCATTTTGCTCTTTTCCTTTCTTTCTATTCTAGTCTAGTCCCCAACAAAGCATAATTCCTTCTTCCTGCTCAGGGATATAATTATGTCTTCATTAGTTCTGAAATGCAGTACAGTAGGAATCTGTTGATTTTTTGGCAGCATAGGCATACTAAATAAGAATAACCAGATGCTGCTTACATCACTTTCAGATACAGACAAATTAAAAGCAAAACAAAAACCAGTGCACAGGTGTTCATGAAAGCAATAAATTCTGAGTTCCCCCACTATTTGGCTCTCTGTTACAAGGGTATTTTACTTTGGGTCCCAAAAGGAACATTGTTTGCTCACAGCTCACAGCTATTTCATGCCCTCAGATGTACATACCAAATACAAATTATGCAGATAAAACTCTGTAACCATCTGGTCATCTAAAGTATTTCATATAAATTGTAAGTGACCTATTTACTAGTACATAGAATGCTTCACAGCCTGTATTTTCTTCTTCCTTTTTGTTGTGTTTTGATTGAAAGTTAAGGATGGCAGTCTGCAGAACTCCAGGGTATGTTGGTCCTTTGTTTGCACACCAACAGGTGCACAAGCAGCCATTAAGTAGGCTGGTGTTAAGAAATGCACAATAGTGTAACTGCTCTGGAAATGTTATGCTCTGGAAATCAATGGAATTACTATGGAGGATAACAAATAAACTGAGTTCATGTGAAGAATAAGATGAGTTGTCACTTGCGGGAGTATCTAGTTATAACTGAAAATGATACTTTCATTTTCAGCCATTCTTCCAGTTCATGACTTACTAAAACAATAATCACTTCCTGCTTTGGGACTGAAACTGTTCCTGGTCCTCCTCATTCCAGAAGGTTTTTTGTTTGTGGATTTTCTGGAGAGGAGGGAAAAGGGCAGATCAAGGCAATCTTTTACTATAATATTTTAAAATGTTATTCACACTCTTTTTTTGCTCTCTGGGCCCTTCAAATATTGAGCGCTCAATTATGGTCTTTCCAGAAGCAAAATGTATGAATGTATCCTTAGGAAGAATCTGGTTGAGAAAGTATATACTTAGAATAAAATATATATCTCAGTAAACCAAACTTCACCACATACAAGATTCATACTATTTTCTTGACAGAAGTACAAAGTGCAATTAGTGAGGTAAGTAAATGAGACCATAAAACCCCCCTACATTAGACTATTTTTAATACTGTAGTAATAAGAACTATTGACATTTGAATACATAGTACAACCTGAATACTCATGTCTCATTTATCTAGGGCTATGCTTACCACAAACTTACATAACTTGAAAAGCAAACAGTTTAATACATTAAATCAATTGTGTGCATTAGAAAGCTCATCTCAAATATCCATGCGTTTGGAAGAGAGACCTGAAATACAAGGGCTGTATAGATAGCCTGGTAACAACATACAGGATGATTCCATGTAAAGCAGCTTGAATCAAGTCTCACTGTCTTTGCTTACTTAATTCAAGCCCTGTGGAAGAAATTTATTGTGTGTCTTTACAATACTCTATACAATGGGAATGGGATCTCATTCAGAACAACTCTACAAATAAGTGATAAAATCATCATTACTGGAAGGTACATCTCAATCATTACTTCCTTTTAGGAACATCACTGTATTTTCACAGCCATAATCAGCAAATGCTACATTGAAACACTGTTACTGAGCAGCAGTGCAGGTATACACGTACAAATAACCCAAAGGAAAGTCTCTCAGCCACTTCTGCAGTTACCTCAGGATGAAAGGGAAGACCCTGGTGTCCACTACCTGTTTGCTTCCTAGACCTGACAGGAGCCATCTGGCCATTTCCAATCACCTGCAGTTGCTGCTTGCTTGAAATAATAGCAGAGAAGAGCAAGGGTGAAGGACACGAAGTGCAAATGCAGAGAAAAGTCTTGTATCATCACCTTTACAACCAAGGAGCTCACAACTATGTGTAATTTCAAAATTATAGCATGTATCAACCATCAGATAAACCATGCAATATGTAAGTATCCACTCAGAAAGACAAATTACATTGCCAGAACGCTAGTTACATGAAAATATACAAACATCCTAACTGTCTTATACAGCCTGAGCCAAAGGTTAGAGTCTTGCCAGCATATCAGACTTTAAATCTTTATTTTTTTCAGGAAGACCAATCCAACTCCTATGAAATTTAGTTGAACTTATTTTAACTGGCTTTGACTCTCGTTCACAAGAAAATTAGGGAACCAAGAACCCAAGACCAAGACCTTCAACTTTATGTAAAAAAAAAAAAAAACGACTCCAAAAAGGTGACCCCAAAGATTGCCAACAGCAAATAGCAGTGTAACATTCTTCACTGCTCACTCAAAATGACCGCACATTTTGATGTTTGAGCACATTTTCCAGGCAAAAGCAAGCATGTAAAAATTACAAGTACTTTAATGAAAATACCAAAAGGCACCAGAGATAGAAGAAAATGTTTATTTTCTACAGTGAGCTAGAAAAAAACCATACAAAATAGTAATTTCTGCCCATTACTGCAGTAAATTTGTTTTTCCTCTTCTAATTCTCTTGAAATAAACGCCTAGTCAAATAATGGAAGCTCTGATCCCGATTTGTTTCCAGATGTTTTCTCCAATGCTGTCAGTTATTGGCAGATACCTGAAAATACCTGGTTAGTTTTACATTTTCCAGAACTAACTACAGTACAACTGATCCAGTCTGTATTGTCATACATTTTTAGTGAAGCAATGTAACTATCTTCCCCTATAAACACACTAACAAACACTGAAAGGCATGACAAAACACATGTATCAGAGCCCTGAAGCACTCTGCTACAGTATACCTGGTAACACCTTGTCTCTTGAGCCCAAGGGACACAGGAGCTGCAGCGGAGATTAGTAAGAGAAATAAACAACGATTATTATAGACGTTTAAAGATGAAGGTAGTGAGCACTCTTTCATCTTGTACAGTCTATTACTGAACCACCATAATTAATAATGAATTCATCTGTAATGCCTTTCAATCATATTTTAAGATGTTTCAAAAAAGAAAAGTAAATCAAAGGCTGTGAGTTACTCCTAAATCGGTGTCTTGACTTAGTCAGCAGGCAGCCTATTCCCTGTCAAACAGCATGCTTTGAGACTGCACATTTGGATATACAGTTCATATGCAGGGTAAAATATCTTTTTTAAACCGTATTTGATTAGAAAGAGAAAAATTACTCAAGATAGTCACATGCTGCAAAAGCTTAAATGGTTGCAAAGAATGCACAAGGCTATAGGGCAAGATACTGTCATTCATTTCTTCACAGAACTGATCATTTTTTATTTTAAGGAAAGCATTTGTTGGATAGTATCCTTCCAAAACTATTTATCCAACCATATGTGCGAGCTGAAATACCTAAAAAGAGAGCTGTAAACAGTGATCTACAAATACATGACAAACGCAGGAGTTTTTGTTACTGGCACGCTACGTCAATGCCAGGATAACCAGCATCCCCAGCTCAAACCCCAGAAACTTCACTAACCTCCCTGCAAGGGACTAAGCAGTTTGAAGACACCACAACATGCATGAAAAGAGGTGCTAGGAAACATTTACACCAGCATTGATGAAGTGCTAAAGCAGAAACCTGTGGTCCTGTTCAAAATTGCAAACATTTACTACTAAAATTCTACATGTCAGAAGATAGACTGATAGATATCTCAATATACATGTCATTTTATGCATACTGAGGCAGATGGAACTAATGACTTTAACTTGTTGAAACTACACAAGTCTGAGTTACGTATGTAAACAGTAATAAACTACAACAGTTCTTAGCCTGGTTGATACTGAAAGTACAAATAAGGCATTTATGTAGCTATTATTTTAGCTCTAAGAAAATATGAAATTAAATGAGGTAAACTGATCTTAAATAACGGATACAAACATAACACCAGTGTTTGAAATGCACTGGAATGCAAATGGAAACTTCAAAAATAATTATGCCACTTACCTTACATGGTGTACCTTTCAGGATCTAAGTGGTGGAAGAGTTTACCTGTCCAAAACTGGCCCACCCCGTATCTGTCAGATTTGGGAACAGCAGAGATACCTATCTAGAGGCCAAAACCAAAAGACTATTTTCACAGTCTGGATGATCTTAAGGTCATTTTCAACCCTAATCATTCTATGATTCTATGAATCCTCTACCAGCCATATACCCTAAAGCTGCTTTTTCAATTTGGCTCCCACTTTGCAGAAAGTAAAGTCCTTAATGTTTATACATAAGACATTATGGAGATAAGATAAAGGTTTCATTTTAACTCTAAGGAAATACATGCTAACTTCTCAGATGCAATGTATGGGTTTTTTCTTGAATACTTACAGTGGTCATTAGTAAATGCCTGTTTCAGCAATTCTGTGTTCGGTTATTTTCTTATTAATACAACATACCATTTTTTGCAACTGGCGCTTCAGTAACTGCTTTTTCCTATTAGTATTTTGAATTGAGATACTCTATTGAACTGGAAATTTAAATATGGTTAGAAAATAAAAGAATCTCTCTGAATCATATCTGTAACTAGCCATAACTTCAATTAAATCTGACATATGCCATAATAAAATGTTCACTGAAAGAGATTAAGTTCTAAATGCTGCAAAAATGCTGTAACTTCCACTAATGTTTCAGTCTCCTACAGCTTAATTTTCACCTTTTAATAATGTCCACATTTAAATGAAATCAGCAATATTCATCTTTGATTTCATCTTTTAACTATATCTCATATAGGCAACGATAAAATATCATTTAAAAAATATAAAACAACTACTGCAGAACTTCCTTATTTTCCCCTCACCTGCAGTTCTTAAAACCACATCAGAGTCTCACGAGAAATGGAAGTCATTGAAAAACCACACTTCTTTTAGTGCTGGAAATCAAATATAATTGAACGACTAGTTCTACAGGTGTTTCAAGTTTAAGGGATGCTCTGTCTTAAAGGTGTGGCCTCACTACCAGAGAAGCATAAAATGACATACAAGCAGCATTTGTCATCCTATCTATAATCTGATACTAATACCAATACAATCAGTCTATTCTGTTCCATTATAGGCAAATGCGATCAAAACAATTCCTCTCTAAATACCCAGGAATGGATTTCTGGACCTTCATCTGAAAACATGAGTGCAATTTATTTCCTCTGTCATACATTTCCACTACTGCCTTACCATTTTCCATTTGCAAGGAAAAAAAACCCAAACTCACAATTAACCTCCCTGATTTGCTCCATCCTGAACGATTAACTATATACATAAAAGGTTTATCATGAGAACTTAAATCGGGTTGTCTTAGTTAAGTACAGAAAGTAATTTAAAAATTATTTATTAGCACATATTATGTAATGTTAGGCAAAACATTACGAATCTTACATTTTGAAAGTGCCATGTGTAAGAAATTACCACACAGATAAAGAAGATGCTGGTGTGCTTCACTTCAGCAATCTATTGTTTTCAATTAACTGCATTATGAAAAGCTAACAACTACTATGCTGATTCCTGAGACTAACTTACTCAGTTACAATAGCTGTTTCCAACTTGCCATTGCTTCTAAACCACGTTATCAACTTGCAATACTGTTCTGTGAAAATGTATTACACACTCCCTTCGTTTCTATACTCATATGAAAACATAATCCCAAATCACCCTATCGTAATACTCTGCACACGCACCATGTGCGATACCATCATCAGGGATTGCAGTATTAGATAAGAAAAAAAAGCAACAGACTAATCCTAGCAAGGATTTTATTTTTCTGCAAATACTCCTTATTCTAAAACACACTTCAGAAATACCCAAACTATATTCTCCTGGCTTTTTTTTTCCTTCTCAAACATCTCTAGAAAGCATTAGATGTTCTGGCATTTCACAGCACTTATAATGATGCTTCTGTGAAAACCCCAAGTGTCAGCATGTACTGTTGTTTTTTTTTGTTTAGTTGGTTTTTAAATTCTGTTTTTAAAAAAAGACAACAGTAAAGAAAATAGACTACTTGTGGTTTGCATTGTCTTTAAACATAACTTCACCTTTCAGCAGTGCACATAAATAGACCTCTTAGACTATATACCGCTGAACAGCTTACAACAGGTAGATAAACTTCTATTTCTTTACCTTCCAGACTTTCTCAGTAAGAATTCTACTGGCTTGTGTCGTGTGAAAAAATGGTGGCAAAAATATTCTTGTCAAAGCTACTTAAAATTATGCTGCAAACCCAGCTATTCGTGGTACCTTGTTGAAGTTTCTAAGAAATTAGATGAATGGTCCCCTACTTCTATCGCTTTCTACATCCAGGATCAACTCAGAGCATGTCTGAGAACTGTGGAGGAAGCCTTGACTCATCTAAAGAAAGCAGCTAAATTCCAAGTCAGGTAAGTATTTCTGACATTTCCTAAATTCTGTAGGTTTGGGGGTTGTGGTGGCATTCGTTTGCTTTAAACACAAACTCCTGTTACACCTCACTTCCTAAAAAGAAATAAGAAAGCTAAAAAGCAATGCATTACCAATTTTTCCAACAGACCAACAGTACTAGAGATTAAGTAGAAAGTAATCATTCCAGACAAGAGCCATGAGCTCTTAGTATCACAAGATGAGTTAGGGAGTATAGAAGCCAGGCTCCTACTCGCCCTACTCGAAAGATGGGAAACTTCCGTTGTATTTGTTCAGCTTCCTGTGTTTAAAAAAGGGGAAACAGCACAACTGCAGAAAATTCAGAACAGGAAAGCTCTTCAGAAAAACCAAACTCTTCTTTCCCCACCATCACTAATCCTGAGTCCTGAAGAGAACTTAATGTACCATCATGGCTACAGCACATGTTTCTCCTTGCTCTTCTGACAGTGGCACAGGTGTCATTCATATTTAGTTATCATTCTGACATGCTGTCCAATTAACCTGAAGAATGTAAATAAAGGGGAGAGAAAGGGAAAGACAATTTTACCTAGCTAAAATGCAGACAAATCAGAATGTGTTCCCTAACTACAGAACCTTGACTTTGTCAAATTGCAGTTCTCTGCTACAGCCAAAAGTAGTTCTGGAAAGTCAAAAAGTCTGAAAACACTATAACAGAAGAGGTAAGGAACTGCAACCAGATTTTCTACTAGCTTAATGTAAGCCAACTAACCTCTGTCCACAAGCATAAATAATGAAAGCGTAAACCCAGAACAAGAATCCTCGTACTTTTAATTTTAGAATAATTCTACAAATTGTCCGTCAAGTAAGTGTTTCTCACATTTTTGGAGCAACGGAAAATTACTTTTCTTAAACCAGATTATTTTAACTGTAGCTAAATGAATTGCTCCGAATTGTTCAAAAATTTTCCAGAGTTTAAGGGTTTTCTTGAAATGCTAATGTTTTCTGTCCAACCCATTTTACAGAGAGTATCACAGTACAAGTCACTGTGATACAAGTACTAAAACTGTACTACCATAAAATTCTATTATGCTAACCATAACCTGCAAATAATAATACATTTAAATTTATGACTCACTTCAGAGATATTTTTATTATTGCAGCACAATGTGTATCTTTAAAATTTGGTGGTAACTGTATCTCTGATTAATCAGGACACCAGAATTTAGTTTTTAATTTATCTACACAAAAATACAACTACTACCTTGGCCAAAAGAAGTTTCTAATTATAATCAATACTTCCAAGACACTTTAATATAATGAGACAGGACATATTAAAACTCCCTACTGCAAGCTGAGAAACTGCACCTTGGTGAGAAAAATTTCTTGGAACCATACTTCTAAGATGGAGGCTCACAGATATAAAACACCTACTGCCAGCTAGCCCACAATGAAGTTCTTCCACTGCTGAAATAGTCTTCCACTACCATCATTTACTTTTCATTAAAGAACCTTCCAAAAAGTCCTTAAGTAAATAGAATTTCTTGGGTATGAAATATTACACCTGTTATACAACTGCAATATACAACTCCAACAATCCATTTGGAGTCAAGCAACATTTGCTATAAATAAGATTTTGTATTTTAAGTGAAAACAAGCCTGCCACCTTCAGGGCGAGAATTACAGCACATGAAAAGAAACACCCTTTCAACCAAATACCTTTTGTAAGGTGTTCCTACCAAAAAGTCTTGTCAACCATAGGGATACTGCACTGCATTACTGAATATGAGCATGAAATATTTTCTAAGATAAAGATACATCCATCTTACCATGAGTGAGAAACATCTGTGGTAGAAGTTCTCAAACTTTTAGTTAGGTAACTGTATCGGTTCAGACTCAGGACTGTGCTTCTTCATTGGTAACCTCACAATTACAGGTCAAAGTACACACAACTAGAAATGGAATATAATGTGACTCCACCCATAGACTGCATTTCAAAACTGATTATTAAGAAAAGCAGGGTGCTACAGAGACTGCACCAAGTGGCAGCTGACAGCTGAGAACCAGTTTTAAAATTCTAAAGCATTAATACAGTATGAGTAAGAGCTGGAAGATCAACCATTCACTCTAAAAGGTGCCACTTGCTCAGTAACATGGGTGTTCTTGACAAAAAGCATACCTTTTTTCTTTTTTTTTTTTTTTGACAAAGGTTAAGAGGGAGAAATCAGTCCTACAGATGATCTCATTTCACACTTACATCAACATTTATTTTTCTCTCTTTTGTAGAGTCTGTATCTTGACTCCTCAATTAATACCCACATTAAAATTTATATAATATAAGTTCTCAGAAAGAGGCATGGAGATACAAAGGGAAAAAGGCAAAGAAACAGTATCAGTCATATCCAGCAAGTAAGTACGGCCAGGATCCTGCAGAAACATACTTCTATGGGATTTCCTTCTTCTGAAGGAAAAGGCTCTTGCCTTGCGTAGCAGGAGCTTGGTTACTGCCATGTACCACAGTTGTGGTCTTTCAGCTGATCAGCACTGAAAATTTAAGACAAGTCTGTAACAGCAAAATACAGCTTAAAAGTAGAAAGAATGAACAGAAACTGTAACCAGTGCTCTGAAATTATTTTTAAGTACCATTTGAATTGCTTCTCTAAAAACCTATAACGAAAAAAACCCAAACCAAACCAACCAACCCACCCAAACAACTTAGCTGTAAGGAAATAAATACAAAACATTACATAAATAATGCCTCAAATACCTACAAGATGACTCCTGGAACTTTTCATCTTCTTTTCAGGTATTTCTGTTCCCACTGTAAGAGATGCCAACCTATCAAGGATTTGAGCCTTGGCAGAATCTAATTTAACAGTATTTGTTTTCAACTGTCTCTTCATTCCCTCTCTGACAAAAGGTCCAAATCTGTACTAATGATTCTCTTGTTCCCTTACTGATGGAATGTTATAAAATCTCCTAAGCAGCACTTTACACTCGCTTTCTCATACTCTCTTAACTGTTGGTTTCATATTGCTCATAATCAGCCATGTAGCTCCTGTGTAATTATTATTAACTCTATGCTATTTGTACTCTTTTCACCAAATATCCTCATGGTAGTATCGTAATTTTCTTTGATTATGTGTCCTGATTACATAAGAATTTCTTATGGTCAAGGGAAATGTTTTCAAGCATAACTCAGGCTCTTCTGTACTCATACTACTCCATAAATCTCTCCCTCTCAACACTTGTAACTTTAGGAATCGTCCTTTGATGAACTCTACTATTTTACTTTGCATACTGGAATCTGCCTATAATTGCCTCCTTGATCATCAATGCATACTGTTCTCTCAATTATTATGCTTTTTGCATATAAAATCTATATACACAAACATTCTACATGATAACCTGTGATTGTGAAAGCTCCCCTGTTCTAGGACCACTCCTGGCAAAACATCCCTACTCAGCTTTCTTGAAAGTACTGCAAAAATAACAACCTCTTTCATCATCATGTATCTCCATTTTTAAACTCACCAAGATCCTCTCTGATCATTCTCTCTTCCTCATTTAGTATCCACATGTGTACAACTCTGAGACCTTCTAAAGTTTTTACTAATTTGATGTTTGCTAAATTGCTGCTCCAGTTTAAGCACTAGCCAAAGCCCCTATTTATCTCTATGTGTAAATAACTGCCATAAAAGACAAGCAGCCCTGAAAAACCTAGGTGACAAGACTTGATCTACTGTAGTAAAAACTATTGGTGGGGGCTGGGGGGAGGAGGGAAAGTATCAAGATAGACTACTTGCCTACATGTGTAGAGTCATGAGTCTCCTATATTCTCTATGCTCTTCCTTCTTACTCTATAATGGGACTTCTCTGGGTATGCATGAGAACCACCACAAATTTAAACCAAAGGCAAACAAAACCCCCTCTCCTCTACTTTCAGAAAAATAACCAAAGGCAATATGAGTAACTTAAAAATAAAACAAATAAATAAACAAGAACAGAACTAGGCAATTCAAGACTAGAATCTGCTATCTTGTCTCTCTACAGCTAATGCAGTCAGTAGAACCCTGATGCAGGTCTCCATGAAAGGAGATCTGTAGAATTAAAATGAAACAAAACAAGCCCTCAACACCACCAAATGCCGAAAAGCAGAGCTCCTATCACTACTGGGGGGCAACACCAGCAGCACAGCAGCCACTCAAGTGACAGCAGGTCTGTCTGCTTGAAAAAGAATACCACAAGCTGCTATGTAAGATAACAGCAATAATTTCTGATGTACTATGCAAGCAAGAATTATGACCTACACTCTTTTTCAACCCTCCTCTACACACTGAGTTAGTGCAAGAGGCAGAGAAAGGAGATATGTACACTGTTTAAATAATGCGCTGGTTTTATTCTCTGGAAACATCAGTGTGGCTGACAGCTCAAAACCAAGTGGCTATAAGCACTATTGCTAAACACAAAATTACATTATTTTTAGTAAAAAAAAATATTTAATAGCAAAAATAATTCTAATCATGGCAGAAACAAAAACTGCATAGCTGCATGATAGTATTGGTATAGCATGGCAGAAACTGCAGAGCTTATTAAAACATAGCTTGTCCACATCTTTTGACTGATTCACCTGCCCTCTACCCACTAACTGCTTGGATCAGAACAACTTACATGCAGTAACTTGGAGTTTTAGGCAACAGCCTTTCTATATACACTGCTTATAGCAGGCTGAGTTTAAAAGTTCTCTTTTCAAATTACAGAAGAGTAAGGCCCAGGACAAGCAACAGTTTTGTATCACATATGATCAAGAACTGTCAAAAAAACCCAGTACTTTGCACCTACTTCCACGTGTAAGTTTCAAACCTGATTTCTAAATCTTTGTAGCAGAGAAAAGAAAAGTTCTTAGGATTCTTAAATGTTTATTCCATTGCATCTTTTAGTCTCCTGTTGAAAATTAATTCTTAACATAAACGTAGTACTAGAAGTAGGAGAGAAAGTCCATGCAACCCACCCCAAACTTAGGCTGATATCCAGTCTTGTATATGAAATAGATACATATGTAATGAAGGATATGCATTTCTTAACAAATGAGCATACAAAATAAAGTATTCATAAACATAACTAATTTTCTCAGTTACAGGAGCATTTGAAGAAACCCTTACTGTTCCACAATTGAATCCTTCATAGCTTTCTTAAGTGCAATAATGCCCATGAGGAAATACTTTCAAAGATAAGACTTTTCTCTCTGCAAGCTATTTAAGTAAGAGATAAAATTCTTTATTTGATTATATGCAATTGTATGCGTTTATGATATTCTAATATAAGGATAAAAGTAATTGTGATGATGACAGATTTTTTTTTTTAGCCAAAATGAAAATGGTAAATTCAGTGTTAATGAAAAATATAAACTAACAGAACAGAAAGAAATTCTGTTCATACAGCAGTGGTAGTGCAAGCTAAGATGCAGAACTACTGTAAGATTTGTACCAGTAAGTCACGACTTCACTGTAGAAAGCAGATGGTACAATTCAAGTCAGAGACCACTCAGCACTTTATAAATAATGACAGCCTTCACTCAGCAGCACCCCAGCATCGGGGCCACAAGTCAGCTAATATCCAGTGACCAATTTAAATGAGGCAGTTGACAACTGAAGACTAACTTCTCAGCATTAGATTACATAACCCTTCCTTTTCCTTCTACAGTATCCAAACCATCCGCCCTTCCAGTGTTTTCTCCACCAACATTCCCACATTCCTGTCTTCTCACTCAATGCATGAATGCACCCAGCTCACTCTATATTCACATTCCTTCTCTTTGCAATTCAACTACCTGTGCCCAAAGGATCTTTTCTCCCCCACTCGCTAAAATACCTCCAGACACCTTGTCTTCCCTCTTTGGCCTACAGGAGACAAAGCTTGGCCCAACTGGAGGCAGAACTAGTGTGTGCCTCCCAGCTGGATAACTCAGCTACTCAGTGTAGTAGTGTCTACTCAGAGTACAAGTGCCTTCTGCCACCAGGTCACCAACCTAGTAGTCCCCATGCAATTTAGAGCTTGCAAGCTGCACATCTGGACCAATCAACTGCCTGGAGATGTGCATTTTTCCAGTAGGCAGCTGCCAAGTTGAGAAATACATGAAGTCTCTGAAGCCACAAACCTATCATCTGAAAAACAAATAAACACATATCATCTGAACCAAAAAAGCCTTGAAGAAAGACACAGCCTTGACAGTCACTTCCACCTGGTGGTCTTCTACAGCAGAATCCTATGCAATGCACTCTTTATAGAGTTTCATCTAGTAAGGCAATCATATCAATAGTCCTGTACATTTACATTGCTGCTGTGTTACACCATATGTTGATAATAACATTTATGTTGTATCTACTTCACTATGACTTACCGTCATTAATTCTACAATATAAAAAAAGTCTGAATCATTTGACTTTGAGTAGTGGAAGTCAGCAATATTACAGAACCCTCTATACTAGTGAAATTATAATAATAAGAGAGCAAATTCTTTTATAATTTTCTGAAAACAAGAAATAATGGTAACAGCTTCTTGTTTTCCTTCCTTAGCTAGATCACCAAGCAGCCTCTCCTCCCCCCAAAAAAAGCAAGCTTCAATTAATTTACTCATACAAAAACCAAATCCTGCTGCTTTCATAAACTCTTTAAAAAGAAAACCACCACCAAACCTTGAGTTTACAACTTTCTCTTACATGCAAAGACCTCCTGGAGACAATTAAAGAAATGAACACTGTTTACACCCATTTCAGTCTCTTAAGTTTTTAATATATCTTTGTTGATTTCACTGTTTTTAGTTTCTTTCCTTGCTAAAGTAGGCACACTCTGTGTTAATACACATGGTCCGTCTCTTACACACCAGGCACACTGCTGGACTGACATAGGATGCCACGGATTTCAGCCCAGCTCTGAAGAGGGATGAGACCATCCCTAACCAAATCCAGGGCTTAAAGTCTACAAGCACAACTCTTACAACAGACCTATGGAAGTACCAAGTCCCCATGAGACTAACAAAGTATTTTTGCTTTCTACCAGGCACATAAACTTATCAACTTATCCATACAAACATGAATCCGTATATTTAGGGGAGCTAAAGGGTGTTTGCTTACAGTTACATGTAGAACAGTAGATTAAGTCACTTTTCCATTGATCTTACTTAATAAGCACTTTCTTCAACAGCTGGACTAACTCTGTTTAAAGTACAATTAAACAGTTTCTTAGGAGAATGAAAGCTACTACAGAAAAACGGGATTTATGTACCGGTAATATAAAAACCTAAAGAGAAAAAAAATCTTGTATTCATCTGTGACAAAGACCACCTTTCTAGGAATATAACTACTTCAGTAATAACAGTATATTGACTACAGTAAGAAAAAAATACTAAACGCAATGAAGCCATTGTCACCAAGTATTCTGATTTTCTAACCTTTTATGCTTTTACTATGATCCCATATGCACTAATGTAACATCTTCCTAATTAATACTTCATGTTAAGTAAATGGAGAAGCACATGCCATTAAACAGAATAACAAGTTTAGCCACGTTTGAAGGAAATAAAGTAGTCTAAGAGTTAAGAAAAAAAAATGCTTACTGAAAGTATTCCAAGCTGTATGGTAGTTACAGCCTTGTATATTCTTCAAATCCAATTAAAAACAGTAATTCACTACAGGGGTCAGCCTTTGCATGTAACTACTCAGAAATAAAAAATTTCACTAAAAAAAGGAACTAAATATACATTTTATACGTTACAGTTAGAAAAATGACCTTGGAAGAAGCAGCAGAATGAACACCAATGATGCAATACCTGACTGGGTCTGCAGAGTACCTGAAAACGTATTTCTCAGGTGTAGGAAATACCCTTCAGATATTTGTATGAATACTGTGAATTCTGCATGTCCACTGCTGCGAATTTTTTTTTCGGGTACCATGGAATCTATTACTGTTTTGCTGTAAAAGTCAGTCTTTTACTGTTGCTAGGCACCTGACATTTAGTGCTTTTGTCCTCTTGCCCTTTTACCTGCATACACCTTTTCTTTCCTTCAATTTTACAATCAGGAATTAATTTGATTACAGTAAATACTCCATGTGCAGCCAATGGGTACAGACATCAAGGGGTAAAGGAACCGAAGATGAATTTCAGCCTGCAGTCAGAGATTGATAAAATGATGATTAGCAGAGAATGAGACAAAAAGGCCTATGAGCTAGGTAGCCAGGGTAAGCAGCATCACAACAGCAAAACCCCCTCAGCCCACAAGCAAAGTAAAGGATTTCTGAATTGGCCCATGTAAGTAATATCATGAAACAAATGAGTGGAGAAAGGATGCCCAGAAAGCACACTAAAAATCTCCTTCGAAATAACTAATAAGGAGACTAATCAATTACCACATTGAAAAATGAGTCAGAACTATCCATCTATATGCTGGGAGGTGGGGGTAGAATGGTATTTCACAGCAATACGAAAGATTAATACTGCCATGGAATTTATTCCCATTTCCCCACAGACAGCACAAGGCTCGATTATAAAGAATACTCTCTAGAGACAAAGTTAAGGTTGCACCTTACACTTAAGTAAGGTCATTCCTGGGGTTTTGGGTGTTGTTTGTTTTTTGTTTTTTTTTTTTTTTTTTTTTTTTTTTCCCCTCAGGTATTTACTATGCAACTGTAGCATTATATGCACATATTCTGTTAGAAATGTGAATTTTCCCAGGTTTTCATAAATGGTATTGGCGGGAAAAAAGTGTCCAAGAAACAGCTCTGTAACCTCTAGTATTTCAAAGCTCTGCTATCCTCTCCAAAATTACATAGCACATACGTGAATTCTGTAACATGGCACTGTTTACCTGGAAATTGCCCGAGTTCTACACAACCAAATTGAGGTCACTAAAACTCAGGTACTCCTGAGGAAAATAACCATGTAAGGGAAGAACTGTTCCCAAGTTTATTTCCGCAAGTTTCCTTTTAATACAGACACACTTCTTAAAAAACTAATGCCCACACACAGTGTCTGCACTTATCCTACATCCATAATCATTGTTAATATGCTCAGAACATGCCAGATTTATTCCTGAAATAAATTATTTTCATTTAGATTGATTAAGCCCCTGGGATGTATCCTAAAACAAAAAGTTACCCAAAACATTAAGTCCCAGTAACACAGGTTGTTAGAGCACTTGAAAGAATTTCAACTGACCTACTCCAAGTTAGTCATATGATTTAGCGATTTACAGAGCTGAGAATCTCTACATGTGGATTATCATGGAAGCATAACAGCCTTTGGACTGGGAGGCAGAGGCCAACCAGCAGATGTCACAGCACCTAACAATGGAGAAACGCATGCAGCCTTAAGTATGACCCATCCAAACTTCAGAAAACAAACACAAAAAGTACACCAAATATTGTGAGAGAAACTTCTCTCTGAAACAGAATGATCGCCTTACTTTACAGGATTTTTATGTATTTTAGGCAGCTATAGATTGACAAGTAACACTTGTGAATTATTCTGGAAGACTACTAATCTGAACAGTTGCTCCTCCCACACCAATAAAAAAGGAAAATGGTATGAACACAGTTCACTCTTGCAGACAAACATGCTCCAGTGCATCATTCAACAGAACTCTGCTCTATTATAGTAGTATGCAATCCCTCTTGCAGCATAGCTGGCTTGGTACAATGTACCTGGAGTTAAATGCACACACAGTCAGTTTAAAGACAGGAAAACAAAAAGTAGAGAACTCAGTGTCACTACCTTATTGCTTAAAATCTAATTCAGGTCTGCTTAGACCTGAACTTGTTCCTTCAAGGAGACTGTATTTTAGATCTGATACCTACCTCACTAATCTAGTACCTCAAGCAAAGCCTAAGCTCACTATTCTGGGTACCATCTTGCTGTTTTATTATCCTTCCTTAAGATAAGCTTCTTTCTTTCAACCATTCAAATATTTCTCTGCTTAGGTATCCCAAGTTTATTTATTCCCTCAGGAATAAAGATTGTTCTTCTTCTCATCTGTGCTGTTTTTTGCGTCTCAACACTGCAGAGGGCAAACAAGATTATGAATAGTTTTATTTTCCTCATATATTCCTTATATATATTAATTTTCAAATATTTAAGGTATGATATACAAGCACGAAGAGACACAATTCCTGCATTAAAGAGCTTACAGTCTCACACTTCCCTGAGAGAGAGGTAAACAAACAACAGCATATCCACTTTATAAATATGAATAAAATGATGGCAAATGATTTAACTAAGGCCACAGAATAAATATGTATCAGACTGGTAACCAGAAACAAGATAATGTGATTTCTGTCCTATAACAAATTCCCTCTGTGAACTATGTCGTCTTCCAATAAAGTGGACAGGTACTACAGCTACTCCAAGTAGTCAAATTTAAGGTGCAAGACACCACTCTGACACTCTAAAAAAGTACTTTAAAACAAAACACAGCAAAACAAATAACAGACAATCCATTCTCATAACCTGTTATATACCCAATCTTAAGTTCTCCACAGAACATAACATTATCCTACTTTTTCAAACCATGCTTCCCTCATTTATTGAAAGACAGTAAATAACAGTAGCTCCTTTTATGAATTATTATTAAGGAATAAGAAATAAAAAGAGAAAAAAACCCATAATTTTACTGTATTTGGATTTCATTCCTACTTGACATGCACTATAAAAGTACTAATCTGAACAACTGTGTACCTCTGGTACCTCACCTGTAAAACTTAATAATACTTTTCTATTTCAAATTATACTTTTCTATTTCAAATTATACTATCCTATTTAATTACTTGGGAAAGTGGGGAAGGGGTTAGGAAACAAAAAAAGTATGGAAGTCTTATCGATTGAGATTTGACTGCAAATAAGCAAAGTAATTAAAGCCTACTAGGCTCTAAAATAAAATAATCAAAAAACCCTTTTCTTAGCCCAGGCTTACTCCACAAGGAAAAAAGCAATATTCTTGCATTCCACATGCATTCTTGATCTTCTTGTAATATGCTTACATTTATTCAAACCTAAGATGTTACCACAGCTATTAATTTTAGAGCATAAATTAATTTTGATACTGTTTCAGTTACGTATTAGAAAATAGTCACAACATATAAATTTCCACTAATTATTAGAAGATTCAGTAGGTCACGTAAGTCACCCCAGTTATTACAGTGTTGCCTGAAACTTGCTCTGACATCTGTCTGGCTAAGCTTTCAAGTTAAACAACCAGAATTCTGCCTTAAAACTGAAGAACAACATTTACCCCTCCCCCACCCCCCCAAACCAATATAGTTCAGCTTAGCAGCAGTCATTTCTAACAAAAACCTTGCAAGAAAATAACCAGGAAGAGAAAAAAAATGTTAACATTCATCACACTGATTTTTCACATTTTTCATTTTTCAGCAGTACAGCACAGTCCTGAAGGAAAAGCTCAGAAAATTTGGTAGAGGCCAAACTCATCTGCATAATGACTACTACCACTACAGAACTATAAGAAAGAGCCAAGTTTCCTTTCACCTGCTACTTGTTCTCCTCAGAAAAGGCCTAATGCAAACTTTGTATTGTGAAAATACTATTTTCTTTTGAGCAGATTCCCACCAACTCTGACAACATCCATGCAAATAAATAACTTCTATTGAGAAGCATTCTAAGATTTTAACAACATATTTAATTGCCCTAAATAAAGCTTTGTAGCATGAACAGTAACTAGCAATTGGTTGTATGTTGACCGTATTATTACAGTACAACTAAAAATTCCCCCTTCAAATACGTAAAATATTCTCTCCAGACTTATAAGCAAGGCCTCAGACATCTGACTGAAACACAGACTACAGTTCTTATGTTGGGAGGGGGAAATAATTTTAAAAAGAAATCATTAAAATGCCATCCATGTTTTTGTTTCCTGTCTTGCCAATGACTGCAGGATTTGTGACAAAATTAAATATAACATATTCCACAGGTTAATTCAGCAGCACTGCAACAGAAGTCTGTAGCTATGCAAGACGAAAGCCTTCATTATAGTGTTATTCAGGGATGGACAAAACCTCTAAGGTCATCTGGTCTGCTTCCTGGGCTCATTACCTGTTGGCGTATGTATTGATGTCCTGACCCAGCCAGTTCTGAGTGATCCAAGGTGTGGGTGTCCCCATTCTCCACCTGGCATGCTATTCAGCAGGTATGCAGGCTTATCTTGGGGCTTTTTGTGCTGCTGTCTGCTCTGAATTTTCACCCTCAGCTTAAACATTCACACAAACTCTTCTTTTATTTAAAATTATCTCACTTTTAAATATTTAGGTCCTTCAAAATGCTTGTAAGATACCATTCCCCCTTCTCACCTAAAATGTTAATTTAGCCAAGCACAACATACTTATTTCTCAAATCTTTTTTTTTTTTTTTAATCAATTAGTCCCTTCAGCCTTCTTAACATCTTGCGGCTCTTCTCTAAGCTTCTGTTAAGTTGCCCCACCTGTTGCTAAGGCTTTCTGAAAGTAGAACAGTACTCCAAATACAGTCAGTCACACAATCTCATACAAGAACTCATCTCGACTTGTTCAGTGCCTCTGTGGATGCAACCTAAACTCATTCTGATTTTCACAAAGTCTGTGTATCATATTGCAAACTGGGGCCTGTTCTTCCTGTCAGAAGCATGCACAAATCCCTTTCATATGAAAGGGAGCTGGGTGCACACAACTGACAGGATTATCAGGACCATGGTATCACTCCTATCCCTTTTTCAGCAACACTGCTTTCCAGGTTATTCCCTCACAATGAATACCTGTTTTGGATTACTGTCCCTCAACTGTTTTAGTTTGTGTTTTCCAAACTAAATCTCATTTGTATTTTCCAACAATGTGCCTGATTTCTTTAGATAGACTTTTTTTTGCCCTGACTTGCGTTTAACTCTTCCCGCTACCAATGTCTGCTAATGTCATAACTCTACTACTCATCTTCTTATAAAGTTCAGCAATCCAGACACTAAATATGCCTAAAATGGTGAAAGTTATATTATTACATGCGTATGTAAGCACTGGTGTTACTCTTTTAGCACCTAAAACTGCTGTGACTCACCAAGTCTATTCTTTATACTTTGCTCTATTTTTGTTTATGGTCCCTCAACGAACTTTTCTTTCAGATGACTATCCACATACATAAATAGTTTGTTAATGAGAGATTTTGAGACGTATTTGAATTTTAGAAAATATGTATGATGTTACTTCAGCTACAACCTTCTCTCCATCCACTGGAGCCTTGAACCTGCAATCAGATCTGGCAAGCCAGCCAGTCCTGTACTCATGGATCTGTGTGCAGATGCTGTTGCAGTATTAGATCCTAATTGTAAGCACTGAGCAAGAGTAACAAAGAAAACTCTTTTAAAGTATTGTTTCTTGGAAAATTCCAGGCTGCTTATTATTGCTTCCCTAATATCTCTATCATTATTTAACTAGGAAGAGAATCCCTTAAATTTACCTAGTTCTTCAACTCCTGCTCCCGCTCCCACCCCCAAACCCC
>JANRGW010018645.1:0-35813 GCA_024733675.1 Psilopsiagon aymara | reverse complement strand
GGACTTGTTCCAACAGTTCCATGTCCTTTTTATGTTGAGGACACCAGAACTGCACACAATACTCCAAGTGAGGTCCAACAAGAGCAGAGTAGAGGGGCAGGATCATCTCCCTTGATCTGCTGGTCACACTTCTTTTGATGCAGTCCAGGATACGGTTAGCTTTCTGGGCTGCAAGCGCACACTGCAGGCTCATGTTCATTTTCTCATCAACCAATACCCCCAAGTCCTTCTCCTCAGGGCTGCTCTGAATCTCTTCTCTGCCCAACTATCTGGCTACTTCACATAATTGTCCCCAAGGCCTGAGCAGCCAATCCAGACTGTTCTAAAAGAAGGTAAAATGAAGTCTTTCTTTTCTTAGTGAAGGCTTAAACAAAACATGTAGAGGGAACTTTGCTGCAGTCTTTTTATTGGCCCCTCACTGAAACAACTCACTAAACTCAAAATGAACTAGTGAATGGAACTGGCTTATAAATAGCTCCAGCATGTGTCAAAGCTGGTGTACAATTAGTGGTAGGGATACTCAGCCACTTACAGGGTAAGAGAGAGATAGGGGTATGAGTGAGGGATGAACTGAACTAATCACAGAGCAACATCATATGCTAAATATTTTACAATGTCTTTTGTAGCTTCACAGTCACATAACTTCAGTATTAGTCAAGGTTTGTGCAGAAAAGCAAAGGAGAAAAGTTAACTTCTTTAAAGTTCTTTTGCTCCACTAGAACTGGATTTTCTAACACTTGGGACATTTAACATTTAAAGAGGGAAGATATCTTTTCTTCCCACATGTCAATGAAATCTTATTTTCAGAAGAAACATTGATGCATATTTACCAAATAGTGAAAGAATCAAAGACAGATTTATGTGTGTTTTGGGTTCAGTAGTAGCAGTCATTTTTCTCCTTCTTAGTAGCTGGCGCAGTGCTGTGGTTTTGACTTTCAGCCTGGGAGGAACACTGATAACACTGATGGTTTTAGTTGCTGCTCAGTAATGCTTACTCTGACCAAGGGCTTTCTGAGTCTCATGCTATGCCAGGGAGGAGAGGAAGCCAGAAGGAAGCAGAGACAGGACACCTGACCCAAACTGACTAAAGAGGTATTCCATACCACAGCACGTCATGCCCAGCATATAAACTGGGGGCAGTTACCTGGAAGGGTTAGATCACTGCTTGGGTCTGGCTGGGTACCTGTCAGCGGGTGTTGAGCTGTTGTATTCTCTTCCCTTGTTATTTCCCGTATCATTATTATTGTTGATGGTAGCAGCAGTGATTTGTGTTATACCTCAGTTACTGAACTGTTCTTATCTCAGCTTGTGGGAGTTGCATTCTTTCTATTCTCCTCCCTATCCCTTTGAGAGCAGGTGGGAGAAAGAAGGGAGAGTGAGTAAGCAACTACGTGGCTGAATTGCCAGCTGGGCTTAAACCACAACAGTGAAAAGTCTAAACAGATGCCTGAATGATGGAAACATTGTAGTCTAAAGGACAATTCAAGCCTTATTGGAATACTCTTATGCCAGGAGGGGAATATGCTTGTAGACACATTCAGTATAAGTAAAGAAAAAAAACATTGTCTTTGCTTAAACTCAAGATCTATGTTTGACCTGAATACTCTTCTGACATACAGTATTTCAGGTCTTCGCCAGGATGTGAAATTGTAAGTTGCCAGAGAAGTCTGAAGCCAGCTTGCTTTGAACATGAGGAAAAATTTATTGTATTAAATAAGTGATTCATATATCAATAAAGATTTTGGATATTCACATGTCAATAAAGTAAGAAGCATTGCAGAAGGATGAAGGAGAAAAATCTGACATATTGCAGCAACACCTAGCATGGATCATATTAAATAACTGAAGGCTTGAGTGACTGGAAAGAGCAGCGGAGGGGATAGTTTTAGAAAGCTTTAAGAAGAGTCTGGGAGGCTGGCTAGGGGTGCCTGAGTAATATTCATTGTGACCTTTACCCACTGATGGAACTGACAAAAGCTGACAATTATGACAACAGTAATGATCCTGTCTTATCTATTTTAAGACACCTTGCATGAAGAATTCAGAGAAACAAAAAAAAGATCATTCTTTGGCTGATTAAAATATCACAACTTCAAGGGATTTCCTTTCTGTTCGCTCACATGGAAAATATATAAAAGCACCATAATTGCAGAATATTTAAATAGGTCATATATACAGATCCTACATAGTGAGATCCTACATAGTGAGAGGGGAAATAAAGCCCACCCTACCTTGAAGGGTTTTCTGGGGTTTGGGTTGTTCTTTTTTTTATTATTATTATTTTTTTTTTTTTTTTAACAAAAAAAGAGGATTACTTTCTATTACCTTTTATGCTCTCGAAGTTCAAGAAATCATGTAGATTTACTTTGGAAAGCGAGTAGGTTTACTTCATATGACTGCTTTGCCTTGAGATTAGCCCAATTGTGATATCTTCTTAACATTTACAGATGCTAAGGGATTTAAGAAATCAATTTTTTTTCCCTTTTAAGTTTGTTCTGAAAATGTACTGTATTGACTTCATGCCTTCCGCTATATTGTGCTGTTTCCTCTATCTTCAAGATCATTGCCATCACTGTATTTATTGAAGGAAACTTTCATTGGAGTTCCAGTGGATGTAACTACATTTCCTTGATGGCCCCCCTACTAGTAACCCTCTGGTTTTCATTGAGGTCAGTGAAGTAAGTTTTGGACAAAGTCAAGGTTTAATGCATCTTTCCCTGAAGCCAACGAAGTCAGATTCAGTTCTTTTTGAAATCAGTATCTCTGATATTTTTCCTATTTTTGTAAAAAATTCCATGGTGCAATGACTGTTTTGAAAAGAAACTTTCTGTGTGCAAATCAACATTAGCTCATACTGTAAGTATGAAAACCAGTTAACTAGCACCATGAAATGCTGTTCAAGTATTATTTTCCTCCTCAGGTTGTAGCTTGTTAGTTTTGACAGGTGTACAATGATATATAATAGAAGCTGAAAAGGTGCTTATCTGTATCGCTTTGGTTCTTTAAAACTGATGTATAAATGGCAGGTCAATCTGGATACATAAAATGATCGAAGTTTCAGCTGAGGTCAGTGGACAGTGCAGTCAGTGGGAGTGAAACTGTACTTCATGCTTCAAGTTAGCATCTGATCTTTTTTGGAGCTGCTTACTAGCATTTAATAACATTTCTCTACCTGCAGCTAAATATGGTTAGGTATTAAACACTGCAGTGTAGGAGCTAGCCTACAAAACAACAAAGTCAAAATTGTTATGCTCAGGCAGACTATCCATTATACAATTTTTAGAAGCAGTCACTCACCTGCATTATTGTTTCGCATAATACAGGCCTTGAGGCCAAATCTCATTAACATCTTATCTTCTGGTTTTGTCCATGTGTTTGTTTTCTAAATCATGGGAGACTATTTCAGTCCTGGAGATTTACTGAATAAGCATCAGAATGTGGACATTCTTGAACTTACCAAATCCAGTATTGTTACTATAGTCAAGCTGAGAATCAATATTCTCCAAAAGTATCATAGAAGCTAACAGATGAATTTTGTGGCCTTTGTTCTGTCAACTTTTATCAGCTTTGTATTTCTTTCATGAAGTGACAACTTGATAATAGAAAAAAATCCTAACCAACATTTAATAATTTTGTTGAATTTCCTAAATGACCTTTTTTTTGATTTAAATATGCATATTTAAAACAATTATTATTTTCAAAAGACTAATTTTCAGGAATACTTAGTGCTAAGCAGAGCAGATAAGGTAGAAATGGCATATATGAAGTACAGGAGAACAGAGTAAGGAAACCTACTCCAAAACATTTATTCTAGGACTGTTACACTGTGGTGGCATCACTAGGCAGTTCTTTGATTAAAAATGTTAAAGATGAGATTCTCAGATCCATTCTCCAGACCAAAGCAGAACAGAGCTACCACATATGAATGTAAAACTGAACTTACATAATTGAGCTCTACACATTTGAAAATACTTTCTGCACCTGAAAAGAATTAAGAAAACAAATGAACAAACATAAACTGCAGCAAGCAAGCAAACTAAATTCAGACAACACATGGAGAGCTTTGCATGGAGTCCCCCCCTGCCCCAGATCATCAGCATTTGAAAATTTGCCAAAGTTCATAGCTGAAATTTAAAATTTAGAAAACATTTCCACTTGCTCAGACAATAAACATTATACATGATGCAACTTTCATCTCAGCTGATAATGTTTTGTATTACACTTTTTATGAATCATCACAGTTCTCTGTTTTTCACTCCCTATCGCTACTCATAAGAGGGAAAACCTGATGTACAGAGCTTGAGCCTATTTTTAAAACTCAGAAGTGAGGACCCTCTTACTGCAATGATCTTTGGAACAGACTGATCATTGAAATGTCTCTAGTTGCTTAACTCTTTTCAGGTGTGTGACTTTGTTGACATTAATGAGATTTACGTATGTGTTTTCTTGCCTTACTTGCCTTATTTGCCTAAATAAACAGTGGATATGGTGTTATAATCTAATAAAGAATTTCAGTTCTCAAATTCCTGACTATCAATGCTTTGCTCAAGCCACAGTTCCTGCTACAGGGCTGCACTTCTGCGTTTATGCTGGTTTGACTAGAAAAACGTGTCACTTTTCTTTGTGAACTACTGTGAAGATTTCAAATGGCAAATAACAGGGACTTCAATCCTCTCTTTTTCTAAACAATTTGTAAATCAGAATCATCAAAACACATGTGCAGTGAGAGAGCATGGCCTGTGGTTTGAAGAACATAATGGTTCACTGCATCTCTGAAGTACTTTGAGCTTACATTTCTTAGATTTTATTTCAACATCTCTCTTGTATTCGCTCCAGCCTCTTTTCTGGAGAGTGAAGTAGCAAATACAGATACACAGACTAGTACCTGACAAAACCATTTGTTAAGTAAAATTCTCAACTCCATTAGACTCTTGCAGCTTCGTATCATTATGTCTAGGTTAATCAAAGACAATTACAGAATCCCAGTGAAGCTGCCAGAGATCTATTTGGAAGCACAGAGGAAGCCCATAGACTAATTTTGCATCCTTTGAAACAATTATTTTCCCTGTAATGAATGGTAACAGAATCGGGTTTTGAGAAAGGGCAAGCGGTGATTTCTCCATGAGTTACTGTTCATTTAATGGCTCCTTAAAAATGATAAGTTCTTCACACTGCAGAAAATAGCTTTCCCTTGTACCCATGAAATAGTATTACAGCAATCTGGAAAATGCCCTGAAGTGTCTCACTTGTGTACAAAACACAGGGGGTGTCTTCATATAACCACAGAGGTGATATAAAGATACATATCACACAGATATCCACATATCCACAGATATCTCACCCTGAGACTCTCCCCACAACCTGGATAAGGCAATGAGCAGCCAGCAAGTGAATGTGCATTGCCAGTGTACGCAGCTGGCACTTACATGATGTATAATCCATGTGCAAAGTATCCAGGTGGGTAGGAGGTGATGGGGAGAGGAAGTACATCTTGCTCCTGCTATAGGCAGAGCTGCTTCAGTTTTGTATCTGCTACTGAATCCTTTAAACAAAAACTTGAACACCACAGGAAAAGAACCAAACCTTCACTCCTAGATCTAAGAAAACAAAACCTCTATCTCTGTTTCCAGAAGGCTGGGTTTGCTCCCTGTTAGTGTGCAGGATCAATCAACACAGATTCATGACGCAATTCCTCAAGCTCCTCCTGATGGCAGAAGATACTTAACATTAGCAACCTATTTCCCACCCCCTGCTAGCTCAACTTTAAATAGTTATTAAACCTTCCTAGTGTTTTATTTTATGGTTGGGGGTTTTTTTTAAGTGTTGTTGGTTTGGTAAGAGGCGAAAAGAGAAACTATAAGAACCAGTTTGAAATAAATTACAAGAATCTCTTCGTTAAAATCGGAGTCTACAATACTATTGCAGACCACAAATTCAACTAATGTAAAGCTGTGCTATTTGTAAACATCTTCTCATTCCCTGGGAAAATGGAACAGAACATGCCAGGCTGCCGAAGGCCAAGGAAGAGCACTCTCTGCAAGTACTTTATCCTGTCACCTCTGAGAAATGGAGGAATTGAGCAGGGAGCCAGCTAAAGTAAATGCAAATATCTATCCTTTCTAGCTGAAGAGCTCTCAGAGCTGCTCCAGGTTTGATTAGCCCAATGCTGTTATTCCTTGCCTTCTAGAGAAGCCAGAGTTGGAGGCCTGGAAAAATGAAGGGAAGGGAAGCTGTGCAGTTGGGTCACTGAAAAGACTGGACTCAGTAAAAGAACATGCTGGTGTCACTTTTTATGTGACTAAATGCATGGCCAATTTCTGCAGCCACCAGTATTTGGGAACCTAGGCCTTTTCACAGCAGCACTTGCTCCACAGTTTCTGGGGTGCTGATCCTCTGTTCTTGAGCAACAGGCCAACACACACTGGCAACTGGGTTGAAACTGTGAGTGAGCCAGAGATCATCACAGCTCTATCTTAAAGCCTTGTTTAGAGTTTAAGAACTGGGTAAGCTGCCTGTATAGATGTATGAAAAGCATTGAAGGGCATCAGCCTCTGCTCCAAGGAGCTTCAGTAAGCCTTTGACTCTTAAAAGTGCCTCTTGAAAATGCATCTTCAGTGATTTAGAAAGCATTACTATTTAACTCATGCATTAGTTCGCATTACGGAATGTACACTGTCTCTGATGTAGCAGCACCTGGATCAAACTCATATTTTGTTTCATCAAGGAAGGGCAAATGATTCATTGGTGAAAAGCGTTTTCTTTATAATTTCATTAAGGAAGAACATTCATTGGCTTTTTTAATTGTTTCTTCTACCACTGCTGACAAACTGAAGAATGCTTAAAACATCAATATTTTCTAAGGAGCTTTTTTACACATTGTGCATTATGTTTCAACAATTCTGAATTTGGAATAAAGAAGCTGCATTTCTATGTCCTAATCACAGGAGTCACAAAGACAAATCACTGATCTGCTAAGACAGATAGCATTACTTCTAAGCTGCTCCATGGGGTAAAAAATCAGGAGCTGTTCAAATAACACTATCATTGTTAATTAGGTAGGAACTTGTAGAAAGCAGAAATGAAATTAAAATAATAACTTAGTCTAATATACTTGAAAGTCCAGACGTTAAAATCTGATCAGGAGGCGCTCTGAATTGAGCTGAAGCAAGTTCCAGAACTGGCTTCTTATTATTCAGCAGACACTCTATATGCAATATTTAACAAATCAGGCATTTGATGAACAATTGTTGACAGATCTTGTCTGCTTCGCTGCTTTTCACAGAACTGTATCAGCAAGACTAGACAGAGCATATGTCTAGGAGGTTCCACAAACTTCCTTACAGTTTTGTACAATCAAGTTTCTGAAATCCGCAAGGAACTGTTAATACTGTCCCTTTTACAGAATCACTTGTCAACAGGTCTTGAAGAACCAGAAATCAGCTGAACAGCTAGATTCAGATTAGATGGCCTTTAAAGGTTCCTTCTAAACCAGTGTGTTCTGTGATTCTATGGTGTGACACAAAACCAATATAGTACTGATAATGGTGCAACCACAGATTAAATCTGAGCAGAGGGCCAAATTCCGGCTTATACTTTGGCCATTTACTGAAGCTGGCCAACATTCAGAGGGAACAGGGAAATCTGTATGTGTGCTTGTGATTCTGCAGATAGTGTATTGAATATTATGGTATGTCAATTAAAAAAGACCAAAACAATTAATTTATAAGCAGATTGCACAGAAACACGTCTTAATTTTTTTATCAGCTATTAATAGGCAGACATCACTGATTTTGTCTCTGTTCCAAAATTGGATTAAAAACTAAGCTACAGGAATGTTCTTAATCATTCAGACTCTTTCTAAATATAAGTTGTGTGTGATCTTTACTGGCATCCAAAATCTTATAATTAACATACCATGATAAAAATGGTACATTTTCCACTATGGAAAATTGCTCTCTATTAATAAACCAACCAAGTGAATATTTACTACATATTACTACCAGTTTAATTCAAAATTATATGCACCAGGGAAATACACGTCTGGATTCTATCTGCCCTCTTCCAATAGGGTTGTTGCTGTGCATCAGAAGGGAAGGAGTGTCAAAAACCCACCAAATGCTTGTGCTTGCAGCTTGCTGTCCTGGGTCATATTTCTACATTTAAATGAGTGGAGAAAAGCTGAGTCCATGTTTTGTAATGAGTACAGGTCTTCTTTAACCACGAGATGGCACTCTGTTTGCCACTTCTGCTCTATGCGCCTGAGTACAGATGAATTATAAAAGGAGAAAACAAATCCAGCCATAGAATACAGAAAGCTGCTTATTTCAATTCTCAATTTAGTCGAAGAAAAAGTAATTTCTCATAATTTTTATAGCTGTATATTTCAGCTATATCAAACTCACCTCATAAAGGACTAAAGTGGACATCTTTCTTCATGTCAGTGCAGATACATTTACATATCCACATTTTCCCCAAAGCTGTGCATTCACATTCATTGTTGATTGGGCACAATTTCCACATAAACTCACAAAAGTTACAGGAGGATTCAGAATTGGCTGAAACTTCACAAACCTTTCAGCAGGGCTGGCAGCTTGCAGAGTTAAATAGCAATTAGAGATGGATGCCACATTTGCCTGGGTTGTAACAGGGCAAAATTAGGAATTATTTTTTTAATATAAGATATTATAGAAACCTCCAAAAGGAGCCCAGCAAAGGAAATGTCATTAAATGACTCAAAGGCCCTGATGGCATCATGAACTCATTGACCCAAATACTACACAAGACAAACTTACAGCCATCTCTACAGTTTTGCTCTTTAAAGCAATAACAAATTCCCTGGTGGATCATGTTAATTGGTAATCTCCATGTAAACCTAACTTTTTGCAACAAGGAGAAAAGGAATTTTGTTAAAAGTAACTAATTCTGGCTGATTTCTTATAGTAGCTATATACAATACATATGTTGCATATGTATATATTTTAATAAAATACTGCCTGATACACTTTGGGTTTCTGAAACTGGAGTTCCAGGGCAGGGCATTGCTGAGGGACTGAGGGGAACGGCAGCAAGGACTGGGATGGGTTACCCACCAAGAACAGCCTGAACACTCTGACCTTTCCACTGCTGACAGCAGCAGCCACCAGGGCAGCATTCCAGACTTTGAATAGCCAAAATATCTAAGCAAAGTGCCAGCTCATTTGCTCCCTCTGTGGGTAGCCAACATTGGGTAATTCCTTGCCAAATAGCTTAAAAAGCTTTAAAACTTGGTGTAATAGACGTGGAACAGGAGGGTTTCTCACTGGGATTAAACAGTGGACACTGGGGAGAAAATTACCACGATGTGCTGCTGATGTCATCTGAGTTACAGCTGAGTCTAAAGCCAAGACACAGTCTAGCAAAGAAGAACCAGTTTTTTTTCTGCCCACAATAACAGGGAGGTCCCGCCTGCTCTCACAGGTACCTCTGTGGCAGGAGCAGCTGTGCTCATGTAAAGCTCTGTGCAACCAATTAATCCACTCAGCAGCATAAATATAAACCAGGTTATTCAGCTTGCATATGTTTAGTATAAACTAACTTTTAGAACTATGCTGGCACAATTCCTTTTTCACGATTGCTGCTTATTTCTTTGCAGGAAACCCACATGTGACACCTTTAGTTGTACTCTAACCTTCCTCTGCATTGTGCTTTCATATTCTAGGGAAAACCCCCTGCCTTGTCTGCAGCTCTACTACCAATAATTCTCATCTACAGACTGAGGTTTGTGCTCTGAAAGTTTTTCAGCATACATTTCCAGTTCAAAATTTTTTTAAGTCAGAAGCCAAATTTTCTGTCAAAGAATTGCCCTACTAACCAAGCATTTCTCCTTAATCAGTGGGGTTTGGCACAAATAGCAGTTGTCTTCCATGGAGATGCCAATCCTCTGTAGTTTGCTTTCCCCCTCCCCACTCTGACTTTTATTTCTGGTTTCTAATCTCATACAGAGCTCAGTTTTTTTCTTGTTGCAAGGGATATTTTTCCTAATTTTAGCCTGCTACATCTGTGTCTTCTAAAAGAAATCCAATACAAGACAGTTAAGAGAAAGAGTATGAGAAGCTGACTTCAGCTGTTTGTGGAAGCTGGAAATCACTCAACAGTTTTCTCCCATTCTTTTTCACCCTTTTTTCTTCAATAATAGTCTGCATAGGAATCAATAAAGTATCCTATAAGAGCACTTGTAATCCCAAACATAACTCCTCTTCCACAACAATAATAAAAAAGGAAAACTATTGCTTTTTTTACCTAATAACTTCGAGTCAGTTTCTTCCCTGGAGGTACTGTTGAAGTTTGCACTGAAGTACAATATTTTGCATCTTTGCTTTTCTCAACATTTTTCTCTTCTGCTTACAGACAATTAGTAAGAGAAAATTCCTCCAAGAGGGCTGAAGTCAAATTTTCTGTGCCTTGAACTCTGTGCTGAAAGTTTTGAACTTTCAAAATTCGTGGCCTCAGCACACTTGTTTTTGTTTTCTTCTTGCTTTGCAGAATTGCTGCTGCAATCTGGTGGACTAGCCGTCAGAAGCATATACATTGTTTGATATTTTAATTCTAATGAGGGTCTCAGAATTAGAACAAGCCCTTTATAGTGACAGTGAATGATGACTCACTATGAAAGAGCCTTCTAGACAGATAATTATTTAGGCATGTATTTCAGGGGATCATCCATTAGGTGTCTCAGAGGAAGAGATTATTTTTTTTATCAACAGGGAAGACAAGACAGTGAGTTAAATTACCTTGAAGGCAACACTGACTCATGAGGGGTAATGGGAAGTTATTTGAGAGATACATCTATGTCCTGGCTAAATCTGGCTTTTCTTATATACTATGTGGCATTTGAAGCTTGCTAATTGTCAAGATTTTCTTGAGCATATATAGCTATACAAGACTATACAGCAGATCTGACTTAAGAGTTTGTTGCTTAACAGATGAATGATCTCAGCAGTGATTGTGTTCCGATGTGGTCATCCCAGATCCTGCCTTAGGAAGAATCATGATTACAAGATCAAAGGGACTATGTCTGGTAACATGGTCCAGGCTGCCACCAGTTGTGACTACATGCTTGAAGATGGACTTCAGACTGTTGGCTTAAAATTGTAGCCTGAACAGTTTGACTGTCACAGTGACCTTATTACATTTACATGAGCTCCTTAGTACTGCCTGGGGGCTTGGCTCTTCATATGGAGTCTGAATTTGTCTTCTTTAATAGTCTTCTTTAATTGTCTTCTTTGGTCACCCCCAACTGCAGTGGGACTCAGGGGTGTTTACCTGGAGAAATTGTGGAGCTGCTTAGGACAACTTTTGGTATCTTGAGCTGACAAGGTATACTGGGAAGTGCGAGGAGGTACGAATGGATACAGCACAGGGACTTCCAATACATGGCAAACATGTATTTTTTAAATCCCTGATGAAAATTTCCCCTTTTCCCATAATATATATAAAATATTTTTCCCTTTAATCTTATATTCATATGATCTTACCTTTGTAGCTTCTTCCAGCATTAATCTTGCTACAAAGGTGTTGCAGGTCAGCTATCATAGCTCAACTTAAATTATCATTCAAATACTTATAATTACTTCTGCATCAAGTTGCGAGCAAATTATTTCCTCTTGCCCCTGGATTTCTGTTTACAGCCTCTTCATGGAGCATAGAGCATTTCTCTTGTGGCCAGTCTCATAAAATGACACTTTAAGAACAACCATAGATTGCAGCGGGAAAGAAAAATAAAAGGAGTTGCTTAATGTGAAATAGCCTGAGCAGCTTTGTCACTGTTTAGTTACCCTGAACAAATGCTGCCATTGTGACATGAAGTTAGTGTGTGCATTTCAGGTGATGATTGTAGCATCCAAGGCAAATTACGCCTTTAGAGCTGAAAGAACATAGAACCCTTAACCACCTCATTCCTGGAGGTTCTTAGAACTACAACCCTTCTTTAATTTTTACATTAACAAAGGCACTCTTCATAGGGAAATAAACCTATTAGATAAGGCTCTTCATATTTGGATAAATGATTTGCTTTTTTAAAAAAGGAAAATAATGGAGAACTTACCGCAAATATGAAAATTAATGACATTCCCTTATGCAGTCTTAGACACAGACTCACTCTGTCTGGGTTCATTTGACTTAATTTTAAATGCTTGCATGATCCCATATTTTCAATTTATTTATCTAGTGTTCACATATTTTCCCAACTTTTTTTCAAGCAAGAAATCTTGCTTATGCTAAAATAGCTCCATAAAATAGCTCACACTTGAAAATAAACCTACATTTCTCTTCTAAGACAATGCCAATAATTGGAGCAATTATGTAACAGAGTGCTGGTATATGCAGACAACTATCACAGATAAATCCAGGAGCTCCACTGCAGAATAATCACTTTGCAGTGTGCGACAGCAGCAAACCATATTGGTATTAGAAATGGATGAGAAAGAGGAATGCAGAAAGCCACATAAACAAGTGCAGTCCCTAAATGCAGTGGTTAAATTAGTACAATCTCAATCTGAGATGTATGGAATGCACACAAATGCAGGGTAGATGGTAGATCCAATTACTGTTACACAGATAAAACCTTGTATTAAAATCTGAAGCTACTAATTCTATTAGAGGTCTGACAGAGCTCACATCTCTACCTTGATGGTCACAGCTGGGACTACCTACACTGGGGTACTGCTGAAATCACTGTGACTACCAAACACAGCCATTGCCAGCCACTGAGCAAATGACTATTTTCCTGTCTGCCAACCCTTTCCAAGCCATAGCATCCTATTTCTCTCACAAGATTTGAAAGTTACCTTGCTATGCACACTGCTGATAAAAAAACACCACAAAAAAAAATAACCAAACCAAAACAAAAAAAAAACCCCACAAAAAAAACCCCTCACAACAGTGTGCTTTTATGGAAAAGAGACTCTTCAGAACAGGCTATTACTACTTTTCTCTTATTACTTGTTTTGTGAAATTTCTATACATATTTCTATCAACCTCTTTGCCTTCGATATATTCTGGCTCTGCATTTAATTTCTGCAGAAAACAATTTCCATTTTCTTTCATTTATGTACTTTTAGCTTAGTAGTTTTAGTCAATGTACACAGCCATGAAACTTCAGTAGCTATGATTAAAACCAAAAAAACACATTACCATTTGTCTATCTTCATGTTGGGGAAAGAAATGCAAACAGCCTTTTACTCTAGGGAGTTAATCAATCAAAAAAGTTGCTCAGACTTGCTATTGGAGCATGCATCCAGAGTGAAAGTACCAGCAATAACTACCACTTTCCCAATATAATGATTTCCATATCCTCTCTAAAAGTGCTTGAAAACCCGTAGGATTTGTCTGAATATAGATGGGTTGACTATTACATGATTTTAGTGCTTGACTCACCCTGTTGATTCTTTGCCACTCATGCTTCAAAGGGAAAGGGATAATGATCCGCTTACATATATGGATGTTCCAAGTCCCATCTTAGGAACAACCGTTGAAAGAAGGTTACAGTGTTTATAACAGAATAACAAAATGAGATTTTAAGGAATAAAAATGCTAAATCACTCAAAACCAAACTATTGTTAGATTGTGGACTTATGGAACACATTATTGGCTGTTTGATTTGATTCAATTAAAGAAAGATCACAGGTAGTCATTATACCTTAGCAAGAGGTTTTAATGTTATAGATTATTCATTTCTATATCTTCTTTGTGTCTTATTTATGATACATGTTACCATATATGAAATGTAGAACTGCTGCAAAATTAGAAACAGAATGTCAAAATAATTCAGTGCTATACCTGACCAACTACTAGTGTTTTTTGTATCATTTCAGTTCAGCTGTTCTGTAATAATCCAGACAACATTTGTATCTTAATGTTTAACTGGATGACCATGAAGCCAAAGCTGAACAATTCATTAACTTGTGTTTCTTTTCATTTAACTTCATTGAAACTTCACTTATCCTTGCAAAAACATACACTGACACCCTGCCAGAAATGGAATAGGAAAATGCCAAAGTAATCAGCCACCAGAAAGACATTTCAGTGAGAAAATGTCCTTGAGCCTGAAAAGAAGGGAAGCACATCAGTGAGTGTGCAGATAACAAGAGATACAGAACTCCTTGAACTTCATACTATTTCCTCGCAGTAAGCAAATGCTCTTTTTAACATGCATTGTGAGAGAGGGGGATTGGGGGGAAAGGGAGGGAAGGATCATCAAGAATGAAATACTACACATTTCAAGAAATGGTGACCGCTATTTCTGTGGTCTTTATTGTGCTACCAGGCATTGTGAAAACAACATTGCTGCAATACCCACAAGTGATCAAAATTCTGTGGGAGGAACATGGTCCCTGTTAAAACTGTAAAAGATTTCACTGAAATTCAAAAAGGGAGCAAAGGTGGGTTAAAACTTACAGTGGTCTTCAAGCATGTGAAACCATGGTCTGAAATTCAACCATCTACCCTAACACAATAAGGCCCCACTCCTGCTTCCTGGAAAGTCAGTAGCAAATTCGGAGTCCAGTGAAAGCAAGGGTCAGAATTCTCACAAAACCAAGGAAGAAAATACTAGATTTGATGAACAAGTCCTTCACGGAAACTTCACATGTACAATTGTCATGTGTCCATCCAAATTTTGGCTTGACATCACAGTTGTGAGTTGTTACGTAAAAAAAACAATGATAATTCTAATTGACTAAAATACGTAATTTCTTAAATGAGAAAAAGGTCTTCATCAATCCCATAAAAGTAATAAAAATTCTTCAGTAATTTGTTTTGCTGAAAGCCTAGTACATTAACACCTGTTAAAAGGAAATGCACTAACAGGAGTCCTAAAAATAAAACCACCACATTAAACTGCCACAAGTATTCTCATACTTTATCAATGTTCTTTGTACACAATGATGTAGTTCTGCATAAGGCAAATTTTAAGAGAGAATGTTTTTCCAAAACACTATGTGCTGTAATGTGGTATAAATTTTCCATAAAATTCCCTGATGTGCTCTTAAATATACAACTGGTGAAATTTGATTAAATAAAATTAAAAATCTTCACTATCTGGGGAGAAGGGGTTCTTAACAAATGATTTCAAAGTAGCTGGGGGATAATTAGGTGATAACAGCTGAGATATATGAAGAACTAATTACGTTAAACCAATCTTTTGCTTCTTGACACTGTTACCAGCATACAATATACTGAACAAGAAAGAAGTAAAAGTGATAAAAATTGCCTGTTTTTTTCCATTGGTAATTCATTTGAACAAGTAATAGAAATGTATTTTTATAAAATTATCATCCTGTAAGTGTAAAACTAAAAGAAAAAAAGATTATAGAAGCATAGAATAGTTTAGAAAAAAACCTTAAGAATCACCTAGTTGAACTATTAGCCTACCACAGCCGAGTCCACCACAAAGCCATGCCTGTAAGTTCCACACCTACATGACTTTCAAATACACTCAAGGACAGTGACTCAACCACTTATCCAGAAAGACTGTTCCAGGGCTAGATAAGCCTTCCAGTGAAGATGTTTTTCCTAATATCCAATCTAAACCTCCTTTATTGTGACTTGAGGCCATTTCCTCTTATCCTATCACTTGCTACTTGGGAGAATAGACTGACCCCCACTTCATTACAACCTCCTTTCAGGTATGTGTAGAGAGCAACAAGGTCCCCCCTGAGCCTCCTTTTCTCCAGGCTAAGCAATCACAGTTCTGTCAGCCACTCCTCATCATGCTTGTGCTCCAGACCCTTCACTGGCTTCATTGCCCTCCTTTTGACACACTTCAGCACCTCAATACCTTTCTTTACAGAGGGGCTCAAAACTGAACACAGGATTTGAGGTGCAGCCTCACCAGTGGCAAGTACAGGGGGATGATCACTGCCCTGGCCCTTCTGGTTACACTATTGCTAATACAGGCCAGGATGCCATTAGCCTTCTTGGCTGTCTGGGCACAAGCTGGCTTATGTTCACGTCTGTAAGTCTGCACTTCCAGGTCCTTTCCTGCCGAGGAGCTTTCTAGCCACTCTACTCCAAGCCTGTAGCATTGCATGGGATTGTTGAGGCCCAAATGCAGGAACCAGCACTGAGGCTTGCTGAATCTCATACAATTGGCCTCAGCCCACTGATACAGCCTCTCTAGAACCCTCTTTAGAGCCTTTCTGCCCTCAAGCACATGAGCATTCCTACCCAATCTGGTGTCATCTGCAAACTTACTGAGGGTCAACTGAATCCGCTTGTCTAGATACGTTAGTGAGCCAGTGAAAGAGGTTACCAAGGTGCTTTATCAAATCTCTTAGACTACAAGTTTAAAGTACACCTTGGACACATAGTGTAAATGCAGCTGCAGTATTTCAGCCCATGGAGATGAACAAGATGACATCTGAAAAGATTGTGTCTGTCATCATTCCCGTGGTCCTCATGCGAGTTCCTGATGCCAAAAGTACACAGAACATGGTGTCTTTTTAAAATACAATGAAACATATTTTTTATATCAGGTAGTGCTAAAGACCAGATAAAAGAAAGTGGAGACAATCAAAAGGACAATTTTAAAGGCCAGTCTAATGGCAAAACTTCGTGAAACCTATATTTGAAAATCTCCTATCAAACACAAATTCACCTTGTTAGAAGGCTGTCAATTTTTAAAATGTTTTTTAGTGCGGAGATTTGTCTGAAATTTGGGATCAAAAGAACCACTTACATATATTTTATTGTGTTACTTTACTGTCCAGAACTCTTATGTAAGACAGGCTTGTTTCTTCAGTCAGTTGTCTAAATTGATGGAAATAAAACAGCTCTCATAATGATTGGCATTCTTCTCGCATCCTAAGGAAGACACAGTTTATGATGTGATAATGGGCCAGACAGAAGTCACTGCAATCTGAAACAGCAGGTGCTTGTTTTGTTGCACTTAGAATGAACTACAAATCCGGCAGCCTTTCTGAAATGGGAAAGTAAAGAGAGGATACCTGAAAAGTCATGGGGTTTTGTCTGCATAGGGCAGGAAGTCAACAGAAATATGCCAATACTTACTGCTGTGCATTCTTGAAAGTTGCAGAGTTATTTGCAATGTGAATAGGCAAAATATAATTTGCTGTGACAAGATTTATTAATGTGTTCAAAACAGGACATACTGCTCTCCAACAGTACCAGTGTTTTCAAGGCTGAATTTATAATCTCTTTCTTTCTGATTTTCAGAATTACTGAAAAAGCTTTAATTTTACAATAGTTTTTCAGAGTACCATTATAGGTATTTTTTGTAAAGGCAGAAGCAATGAATGAAAATGACTTGGCTGGGACATTCTCCAAAATTAGCTTAATGCAGCCACTCATTAAATAAGTCTTTTCAGCAAATGACTGAGATCTGTTTTGTAGGAAGTCATGTCATTTGCTGAAGAATAATTTCAATGATCATGAGCAAAAAGACTGAATAAAGTCCACTGTGTTTTGACCTGACATCAATAAACATTTCCAGTCCAGTGCTGGTTTCCTTTGTATTCCTAAGTATGAGTCTCAGCCTCAAAGTAAACGCAAGGGATATAGTATCTTCTCAAGTGAAACTAAAATAGCTTCAACCCCCTTCAAACTAATGTTGCCAAAATGTGGACCGCTGCTTGTTTTTGTTTATTAAGGCTCTTAGGGGAGGTATGTTCTCTAGAATGACAAATATAGTAACTTTTCACCTACATATTGTGAAACAAAACTCTTCTGTAGTATAGATTATTTTCAGGTAATAGATTATTAGTGTGAATTCTATGCACCTAATTCATATATTCATTGTTCCAAAAAAATTTATGATTTTGAACTGAGATTTTTTGGTTTATGTAGTAAACTTAGTATTGCAAATATATCTTTTAGGTTGCAGAAATATTCGTAATGTACAGATTAATGCAAACTCAGTAACATTTTATTATATGGCTGAATCTTGGTTGCTCATATTTTCTTCAGGTACTAAACTTCTTCGTTTATCCCATTGTGTCTTAATTAGTGGCATAGAGCCACTGAATGACTGATTCATAGATTGATGGAATGAGGGTTGCAACACTCAAATCGAATGGTATGGTTATTTGTGGGGTATAATCTCAGAAAGGTCATTCAGAACCTGGCTGCAATGACTGGCTTTTTTGCACAAAAAAATACACAAAACATAATTAATAGTAGCAAACATTATCACAGTAATACAAAATAAACCACATATTTTTTTAGTGTACAACAGAAGGTAAGAGGCAAAACATGGACTGTAGCTGTGGATCTGTATTTACCGAATATATACATTGTGTCTTGCCCAGTCCTCTTCATATTAAAATAATCACAGGAAAAGGGAACTGTTAACTAACACAAAATTATAGAGTGTCTGTAGAAAAAAGTTGTTAACTGTCATCTTCACTAAAGGTAGAAAGTATTTCAAAGATGGGTAACCTTCAAATTCTCAGAAGTTTCAGTGATCACATCAGGTTATCCAAGCAACCTGGGCTTTTTAAAAAACCCCTTCCAGAATCTGGAGAGCAGCTTTGGAAACCTCATAGAATAGATACTTAGGTTCCTAAGACTTTCTTCCCATTTCATGCTCAATATTAAACCAGACTTTACATGGGGAAAATCAGAGACTTGTTTTTAAGGACAGTCAAAACCTGAGGACATTTTAAGAACTATTTCCTAAGAAAATAAGGTGTACACAAGCTAGATGTCCATCTGCTTATTAGTCTGTCAATCCCTACTGAACAACTTTTGCATCCATTATCCAACCTCATATAGATTTGACAGAGATACAGAGATCTCATAGCTTGAACTCCTGTGTGAAAATCTGCAGCTAACAGGAGGAGATCAAGACCCAGGTTCACCCTCCAGTCAGGGTAAGACAGTAGTCATCTTTCTCTCATCCTCGCCAAGCAGCATGTGGTTAGCAGGGAGCCTCTCAGCACCAGTCTGACTTGCAATCAACAGGTCCCCTGCATAAGGAATGGTGGACAGGGAGGCATATTTTAGAGAATATGCTTGCCAAGGGAAATAGTTGAAAAGAATATTGTTATATAGAGCTTGGGACTGAGCTGCTTTACTAAGATAAGAGGAAGTAGAAGGATGTAGTAGGTGAAATCAGATTCATTAATTTACTGAGAAGCTTTCCTATTTCTACAAACAGATTTACTTTATGAAACTAACTTTGAGCTTAAATAACAGTGAATGACATATGTGTACATCACAGAAAAATGCATGTGTAGCACTGTTTGAAATTTTGACACCACCCAAAACTTGAGTAAATGTATCAGTGGAAATGTCTGAAATAATTTAATGTCATCTCCCGCAGCTTTTAGAGCTTGCTCTGGTTTTGTCCCCTTTTTAGCCCTTATCTGAGTGTATGGCTGCTAGCTTTCATACACTTTGCAACCACAATCTCTTCTTTGCATGAAAATTGTGATGCTAAAGAAATGACAGACTCTGGAGTCTGTCTGTCTCTCTTTCTAACCTTGTGTAATGAAACTATCAGTTCAACAATATTTGGGGCTCCTGCAGCCTCTGAATCTGCGATGTTTTTTCCTCAAGCAAATGGATGTAGAGGATTTAGTTGCTGCACCTATTAGAGATCCAAATTACCTATGTGAAACTATCTCATCACCTTCTGATCTGCTACATCATGAGTTCAGACAGCACTGAATTGCTGTTATGTCTAATTCTTTCGGTATTGTTGTGAGGCATTTGCTTGCATTGATAATGTAATCGTTAGCCTATGGGGATTTCTGTATTTCTTTTTAGTTTAGGGTGTGTTGTTTTTTTGTTTTTTTTTTTTTTTTTTTTTAACTCTCCTCCACAGTGAAAAGTCCTAAAGTGTTTGAAATTATTGTACAAACATATAATAAGACCTCAAATTTGCATTTCACTCCTGTGATGTCTTATCTTTTGAGAAGGATTAAAAGCTAAGCCTCTTTACCAAAATCACCTAACATATTAATTATACACCATATAAATAGTTTAACTGCACACAAGAACAGACTTTCTGAAAGTTTCGTACATCCTTCTTTTTATATCATATGAATTATTGTCAAACTAGAACAATTTTCCTCAGTAATTTTCATGGTGAAAATCTATCCTTCTTAACGGAATTTATAATATGCTAATGAACAAAAATAATTGCTAATGCTCCCAGTATATAGCAATCAGAAAGCCTATTAAAGGTCCAGAACGGCAAAGAGATTATGATCCTTATGTGCCTCTTGTTGACAGGTAAGGTCAGACCATCAGCTACTTAACTGACTCCATTAAAGTCAATGTAGCCTCATCCATATACCGGAATGGAGGTTCTCTCACAGTGGTAGCTAACCTTCAAAAAGAAAACTTGGCATGGTGACTCGCCCCCTGCAAGTCTTGCACTGTAATATTTAAAAACCTAAAGACAGTAACCACCACCATATCCCTGGTATCTGGAGAAATGTGTTAATGATACCAGAGTTGGGGGAGTAGAAGGAGAGAGAAAAAACATGATTGCCTTAATGCTATGAAGCACTAATATTTCTAATGCAACCAGTTGCCTTCAGTTGCCCTTAAATCATGCGGAGATGCTCATATTCATCAGTCATTTTGTTAGGCATATGACATTTGCCAAAATAAGCTGACCAGAATTACTTTTTTCAAACCACCTCTTTTGCACGAGTGATTATAACTTTGTTGTGTTTTTATTCTCTTCTATCTTACTTCTGATTTTAGCATTTTAAAAAGTTATTTTCTGGACCTCTGTCAATATTACTTGCAATATTGCTTGTAAACTCTATTTATAAACTCTGTCAATATTACTTGCAAACTCTGTCAATATTACTCGTAAACTCTGTCAATATTACTCATAAACTCTGTCAGTATTACTCATATGCCTTGAGTATATTCCTGTATATTCCTATTTCCTGGAATTTGTTCTTTATTTTTGCAGGCTAGAATTACTGCAATTTAAAGGAAAAGTTGCTTAGAGAGGTATCCTGGTTTAAGAAGAGCGGAAGCATGTACGCACTTACGAAACCACAACTGGGAATTCCATCATACAACCTCTTCAGCAGCTAACTAATATACACTGTCTACATAGCCTCAAAAAAGTTTCGTTATTGACTTATGATCACCTTTCTGGTAAAGCAGCTTCTTATTTACCTGTCTCAGCAGAGATTTATAAGACTGATTTTCCTTTGTTCCCATCTGTTTTCCTTTATTTCCATCTGCACTAGATGATTTTTTCCTGGGAGTTTAAGTCTCCCATAGTCATTGTCAATTGATGGAGGTAGAAGAAAAGAAGCGGCTGACAATTAAAGATACTGAGACAGATTCTTCTCATGGCTGTGCCAATTTTACAGTAGCATAGTGCTATTGACCTCACTGCAATTCATTGTAGCTATTGACTTCAGTGCTGTTGACTTCAATACTCCTAGTTTAGAGTGTTGTGAGGTTAAAATGAGGGCAAGTGTGACAGTCTGTAAGAGAGAACAGGATCCCTGGATCCTACTGTTTTGTTATCTCTTCTAGGAAGTGGATACTATGGATATTTTGTATGTGAGCCTTAGCTACCCTTTTCAAATTCCTTTCATGTTTTCAAACAGAGGTTCTTACCCAACTTCAAAGTTAGAATTTTCCCCCTGAAACTTACCCACAATCACATGATTAGGTAAGGAAATTACATTTAGGCACGTAAATAAACATTTTTTTCTGAATGTTCCTTGAAAATGGTAAGAACTGAGAATACTATACCTAAGTACTTGTATGTTGGTTTTGTGGCTGGAAAAGCACTGTAGACACTAAAGGGCATATTCTCCTAATGGAGTTCCCATAAACAATAAGGGCAACCTGCACACACATAGAGGAGGAAAATATTGGCATATGTTTATATAAGGAAATTAGTACAATGACTGTTTTCTTTTTTTTCTCCATAAGTCTCCTGTTCTTTTCAGCTGCAGATATTCAGTCTTCTATGAATGATTCATTAACTGGAAAGGGCCACAGCAGGCCAAACAGAAAGATACCGAAAGACATCACAGAAAGACGCTGGGCATAAAGCAGTCCCAAAGCTGTGTGTCATCCCAGCTGAGACACAATGACGCAGTTCTAGCCTCCTGAAGCTGTGAAAGAACTTTCTGAATTTTTAGCACAAACAGAAGTTACAATCCTGTCCCTATAAATTCTGAGATACGCATATTTTGATTAGCTAAAAGCATTTGGCAGATCCAGTCAAAACATTTATTTACTGCCCCTGACTAAAGCACAATAGCTGTGTAGTACTCAACAACTACTGAGCTTTATAAAAATTGGATGATAACTGTGTATGTAAATATGTCTCTCTCTTTCATTGGTTACTGAAAGAATAAAGAAAGTGGGATGTGAGTATGAGATATGTTATCAATAAACAGCAATTTCTCAATTTTTATTATCCCATTCTTTCCTGTATCCCTGTCAAAAAACATGAAAATCATCTCTCATTTTCTCAAAGCTCAAAAAAATTATAACAAAAAAGAACTTTCCCTAGGAGTAGAGTTGCTAAAAATCACTTGAACATCTTCAAGTGACACCAGAAAAATGAGGTGCTTAAAATACAACAAAGATATTAAACCTTTTGTTTTACAAGACATTTGTAAAGGATGTATTCTTATTGTAATTTTTACAAGTATAACTCTTCAGTCTGCTCAAGGTTCTCTAGTGATCATACAATTATTTTTCTTCATGTCATTTTGAATGATTTCCTATCTAGTTTATTGTTAATGTCTTTCCAGAAGTGTGAATTATGGACCTATGATTTCTCTCTACAAAAATGTGATGGATCTTCGCCTTAGTAACAATTCTCTTCAGTACATGGCTTAGTGTGGCTGCTGCTTTACCACAAGACTATATTCATAAATATAAGCATACCTGATTTTGAATTCTGATGCTTTGCTTAATATATGAATGAATAAACACAAGTCTCACTATCATGAGTCTCACTATCATACACAGTGTGAGCTAATGTAAATCAGTACATCAAGAGCCTTCAGAAGGACTGAGATAAAGTTTTTATCTTATTCTTTCACTTAATGCAATTTTCCTACTACATACCCATGTATTAAAAAAGCTGTATTCTTCATCATAAGCACAGTATCTATCATGTCAAACAACCCCCTATATTTCTAAATAGCTATGTGCATAGCATTTATTTTGCCCACTCATCCCTTGCAATAATGACACAGTTCTATTTCTTCTATTGCTGTGATTTTTAAGCATGATGCCAATTTGAAAATTATGTTTCCCATTTACTGGTGAGCCATTTCATTAATATTAGGGTCATATGTGCAAATAGCACTTTACATAGTAAATGAAAAGACAGGACTATATCTTCTATGGATTTTATGATCTGGCTTTTCTAATACTTTGTGCAACAGAGCAAAGGAAGTTAAAAATTGTTACACTAGAAAAGACCTGTTATCCATGTGATACCAGTATCCTGCCTCTGAGATAATTTTCCAGCATACAATGGCTTCAGTTTAAACATTTTTCACCCATGCTTCCTGAACTGGTAAGGTATGACTATCTGAGTTCTCCTACCAGAATAAACTTCATAACACTTCTGTGAGAGAACTGAAGCTGAGTCAGAGCCATAAAACAGAGCAAAACCCATTCGTTCACTCTTCCCACATATGAAAAAGGGGTTTCCATTCATGGTGTGCATAACTTGTTTGCCCATATCTGCAAGAGCAGGTACGGGGTAAGAAAAATAATACATTATAAAGCTCAATAATGCTGAGCATATGGTATATTATTTTTTAATATTATGTTATGATTTTATAAGCACTTATAGGTCACTTAAATGTTTGAGATCCATCTCAACTTTACAGAAGGAGAAAGAACCAGAAGAATGAAATCATTTTTGTTTTAGGCTAAATAATAATACTGCAAGGCTGAAAATAGAATGAACAGTGGTGTGACTTTACAGCACTTGTAGCATCATTTACACCAGTGTATATGGATCAATGTGACTGCAGCTTCTTGGGAGTTTTCCATAACTAGTTTGTTCTCATGTACGAAATATTTCAAGGCAAGATGAAAAGCATGCACATTAGTGATGAGAGAATCCTTTCTCATACCACCTGCGCCTGGAATTAAAAGCCATTCTCTTTTCAACCATGGAATTATCAATATGGTTAAAACCGGTGTTGATAAGGTCAAAAGATGTCTTTTGAAACATTCTTTAGAGTTGAGTGAAATACTTGGAGATTTTGAGATATAGGTTTTTGAAGTTTTGGTGTTATGAAAAAGCAAAGCTGAGAGTAACCTACACGATATTGCAGTCCTACCAAAACTTTTACCTAAATTCCTCCCTATTGTTTCTCTGAAACTATTATCTTTTTCATCACCAAGATGCTTCACTCTCAGTCTAAGAAGCATAAGCTCATCTGAGCAGATACTGCTGATTTACATGTTTTTGTAAAATGCTGTACCTGGGTAACTACACTGAACTTGTAAGTAGTATTGCTACTTCTGCAAACAACTCCATGGGTGAATTTACTGAGTAATACTATAGAATAGCTGGTAAGAAATAATTTTGATGGCAAGCTCAAAGTTGGGAATCAATCAAAAATTGTACTCATTTGAATGGTCCTGTAGACTTCAGTGACCAAGTAATACTTAAAGAATTGCTCCCTTGAAGAAGTGAGGGTCTTAACTTATTGAGCATTCTTTTCGCTGCACTGCACTAGCTGATTTTTTTTTTAAGAGACCATTTTTTTCTTCATTATGTATTGGATTCTCTCTACCAGAGGCAAGAATAATCAACAAGCCTTTTGATTAGAATTGAAAAAATGAAAAGGGAAGATGTGATAAAAGGCTAAATTTTAACAATATGCCTGCAGCTATACAAATCACTGCTTTTAGATTAAATGCAATCCCCGTGTCACAGCTCTGTATTCACTTTTAATGCTAGGATAGGAATCATACATTTGGTCATTCATGATAAGCCAAACTTGTTAGATCTATCGTTATTTCTTTTATTTTTCTCCTCTCTCTGTAAGAGATAAGGTGCTGCCAAATAGACTAAGGCTGCAATTCTTTTAGTAAACAGAATCCAGTGTTGATCGCAATGTGGTTTTGAAATCCAGAAAGTTCAGAATTTTTATTATTGCTTTTGCTTCATAAATCTCCTTCCTACTCATGCTTAGTTGTGGGCATTAGATGCTGTTAGCTATGTTTCAGTGAAATTTTCTAAGATACAAGAACACTGAACTGTCTCATTCAATAACTGTTTCCAGTTTATTCTTGGATAATGAAAATGTCTTTTATGACTCATTACAAGCTTTGTTTCTTCTTTATATGGTATCAAACCATTAGATGGAAATTATGTGAAACTACTGCCTGCCAGCATCTGGGCAATCACTGAGAAAAGGCAACAAATCTAATACAAAACTCTTATGGTAGGTATCTGTAGCTATTCTTATGTTACTTTGTCAGCATAAGAGTACTAAAATACAAAACAGTGAATGTTTATAATATGACTTAAATTTAGCAAAAAGATGCCAACTTCAAGTTCAGCTTAAATCTCACTGATTAGAGTAGGCTTTGTCAGGACTGTCATACACTGAGTGACTGCATTGAATTAAAAGAAAACCCAGGAGTTGAGCATAACCATATAGATCTGTTCACTCATGTCAGTCAACTTGTAGTCTCAGGTATCAGCAAAACTGATTGGGGATTTCTGATGTAAATATTATTTAGTAGAAAATATTCCTAAAAATAGTTTTTGACAATATAATAAGATATTCCAAATATCAAATCAATTAAAAATTGCCTGATTGTTGGCAAGTCCTAGTGAGGACTTGGGACTCCCTTGGTGGCTGTGGTGATTCAGGAGTGAGGCTCCTGTGCTCTGAGATGTCCCCACCATCTGATGTTGAAGGTGCCTCCTCCAGAGCTACTCACCTTGGCAAATTGTCATTGACAACTGTTTGAGAAAAAAGGTAAATGTGATCAGCACAAAGAATTTGCAGATAAATAGTCTTACCAAGGCAGCATAAGTAAAATTCTCTTTGGAGTGAGTATCAAATTTGTATTTGATAGCTTGAAAAGTGCGGAATTGAAAGTATTTCAAACACTTAAATCGAATCAGATTTTCCTGCTGCACTTTGGGGTGTACTCTGCATTGCTTTTAAAACATGACTTTTTTTATGAACCCGAATTTCTAATAAAAAAAGATCTCAGAATGAAATTAGACTTTGAATAAGTTGATAGAACGAGGCAATTGTCATTGCAGCAAGAACCAAAAAGTAGTGTGCTGTGGAAAAACAGGCTTTTCTGAAGTCAGTAGCAGAGTTCCTTTCTATTTCAATGTAGTCGGGATTTCACCCTGTGTTTTTATTGCTTCTTTTCTAACCACAGTCTGGAAGACTTAAGACTAATTGTCATAACTGCCAAGAAGAGAAACTAGAGCAAGTACTGAACATAAGAGCACATGTATTCTCCAAAATGGTCCTTGCACTAAAAATGTCTAATAAAATCTCTTGGAAGTGCTCAACAGTACAAATAAATCTTGATGCATTTTTCATAAATAATGAGCATCATGGAAAAAGAGAATTCAGCAGTAGGTTGAAACTAAGACAAAAGGCTTTACAAAAGAAGTAAAGTTTTGCATAGTGTCTCTGTCCAAACATTTATTTGGAACATCTGATTTTGCATTCTTTATGCACCTGAAGTTCTCAATGATCTCAGCAGAAGCTTATCAGTGATGTGCAAGGAATTCAGAACTGTGCTCTGGAGTGATAAGCCTAACATAATAATGACTTCATTCTTTAAAGTTAGTCAAAACTCTCCAGATGTTCAAAAGTGAAATGCCAGCATAAAGACCAAATAAATCTTCCTTTGTCACTTAAAAATTCAGAAGTTTTCCTAATATCTTACCAAGTGCCCATGGCTACTTCTTAAATGAAGTATGAGACTTCGCACTTATATTTCTGTAATAACGAAGACTTCAAACTCATTCTTCATCCCTGGCTTTGGTATTCTGTTTGGAGCACATGAATCTTGTTCTTGGCACTGCTTTGATTTGTGAACAATTGCGTCCTGGGCCAACCCCTTACATAATGCAGCCCAAAGAGAAGGCAGACATAAAAAATGTACAGCATTTCTCCTTAGTATAGTGTCACATAGTAATGGTGAAGGATCTTTAGTTATGCCAGTGTTAATAATACCCAAGAATTTATTACAGAAGCTGAATTCCTATCCAAGTTACTACACAAAGTCCAAGCCTTGCAGAAATGACATCCCGCGCCACATCCATCATGTTAGAGAAGGTACATCTATATCCATGACAAAGGGAAGATGCTTTTAAGATGTTCTCGTGAAGATGAGAAGGTCCGAATTCTTTATTCCAAGTGGTAGGACTGAATTTGTAGCTTGAAATAATACACAACTTTGAAAATAATTGCAGTTTTACTCCCTTTTAGTTTTGGCATATGAAAATTTCTGGCAGACACTCTAGATAGCACAGCTATCCCCTCAAATAAACTATGGGGGCATATACAAGCTGCTAAAGACAGGATGAGGAAATACACAGAAAAACAACCATTTCTCCCTATCCATAGGCAAAATAAAGTATAAACAGAGCAACACAAATGCAGTTTCGTTGTAAATGAACTATGTAATTGCTTTGGATAAAATGCGTATGTGAATGGGATGTCTGGTTATAGAAATGAGCACATCTAAACTGTTCCAACTTTTTATGACTGATGTAACACAGTGCTAAGCCAGGCAGGTTAACACCTAATTGCCAGGCTACAAAGCTGAAAAATTTAAATACCAGGGACAATTTCATTTTAGTTCATTTAACAACTCTGTTCTTTTGTAGCTAGAAAGCAAGCCACAGAAAACCAACACATTTTGTATGATGTATCAGGTAGAAGACCATGTGATTTACCGTACACATGAATGTAAAAGTAAACTGTTCTTGAATTGATAGGTGACCTTAATTCAATTCCACTGGCACATTCAACTTGCATGCAGCATTTTAAAAAATATGCTGAATATTAGGTATACAATGCCTAATGCATACTGAACCTTCATGATCACAGAGAAGCAGTGCAAAATTGTTCTCAGTACACAGGGGGATTTAAAACCCCCTAACCTTTAAGCCAACATAAGACTCATAAAATGAGAGTAAGTTATTTTCTAGCAATAAAGCATTTCCTTCCAAGGAACGAAGAAGTTTCTATCTTTATCTACTTTCTGTGTAATGAACGCATCCTTGTACCATCTCACTACTTCTCCTGAGAGTTTGATTGATTAATGCGTTTTATTACAGAATGATTTCAATAATACATCTGAGACATTTTCTCTGATCCCAGAACAAAAGCACCAAAACTTCTTAAGGTATGAGCAATGTCAGGTAAATAAGAAAATGCTTTCCACTTAGTAAGGCTTATGCATTTAAAAGAGGGGTTTTGACAACTTCCCTGATGGAAGACTCCTTCCACCAAGCATCAGAATCAAGAATACTCTGAAACACTGCTATGAAACAACAACCTAAAATATACAGTGGGGTTATTCCTATGGCTTTGTACTCATATAAAAAAAATAAATACAGATAGAGAACTGAAGAAGTATCAAACAAGCCTTCTCTAAAACTGCACAACCTGATATTCTGTGCACCACTCTATTACAAGTGGAAATAAAATGAGTAGGATAAAGAGGTTTTTATCACAAGGTGACCATTTCAAATCAAGTCCAACTTGGCAGACCATGACTCAAAACCACTGTGATCTAAAAACATTTGATATGAAAAAGTTTATCAGTTTCAATCTAAGACCTAATGGATATTCATTTATAAAACTTCTGTTCAACTGGCACTAACAAAATCCCCGCTGTACTAATGCAGCAGTGCAGATTGAAGCATGTGAAAAATTGCTCCTGGTGATGATCCCACTGGAAAAGTATATGGATTACACTCACGGGTACTTTTTTTTTTGATGGCCTGAAAGGCTATAGCAACACAGATTATCAGGCACTGTTCAAAAGGAAAGATCTCTTGCAAATTTGAAAGAAAAAACAAAAAAACACACAAAAATCCCCCAAAACTACAAACCCCGCTTCTTTGAGACATTTTTAAAAATCAAATTTCTATGAATCTTTGCAGCAAAACCACTCTAAGAAACTACAAGCCCCAGGCTTTTCTGCAATGAACTTGCTTACAGTGTCTTTTATATTCATTGTATTCTGCTTTCACGTCAAGGAACGACAAGGCTCAGGAACAAGCAATGTACCATGTTTTATTGTGTTTTATTGCGCTTTATTGCGCTGGCATCGTGGAATATAAGAAAGCTGAATGAAAGGCATTATAAAACATATTTTTTTGTGCTATAAATCCATGAGTTTGACAAAATATTGCAATCTGCAAGACTTAAACAGCTACATGTAGCAAGTGGAGTTTTAATTAAAAGAAAGTCAGATGCTGAAAATGATGCCCCTAGATAAAGGTTGTAAGGGGGCACTTATTAATATCTTAAATCTTGAGAAGGGACATGTTTCTTCACCTTGAGGATCCATTCACCTACTGGGAGTATATTTTCTCTGAGGTTGCCTGTGAGGCAGAAGGTCAACATCATTTCCTTGATATGTTGTTCTTGCCACTTGAAAAGAGCATGCCGAAGGATTTAGCACCACAGGAATTACCAGATTTTTTACACTGTGAGGCAGTCAAGCACATCAAGCCCTTTAGGAAACACTCTAATTGGGCTTCCTACCTGCAAGGCTCTAATTCTAGAGCATAACTTGCTACCAAACTCATGGAGCATGGACTACTAGCTAAAGGGAATCAAATTTATCAAGCCTCATGAAGCTTTAAATAATTATTTTAGAATTAAATAAAAAGATTTTGACTCATTTTAAAGACAACTAAGCAAAAAAGGGAAGAAAGCTGCCTTAAGGCATAACCTGTACCAGGAAATAAGAACATCCTGATTATTCATCCAAGGGGTTCGCATTTATTTTTCAGTCAAATGCTCAACCTATGCAATATCTTATCTATAGCATTGCTTACAGCCCCTTAAATGTTCATTAATCAGTTCTCTGATTAGTACCTTCCCTTTCCAGTCAAGTGGGCTTCACAGCCCTGGGCTGGGAAGGTGTTTTATGGAGCTATACAGCAGCATTTTTATTAGAGGAGTGTATCAGTAATTGGTCCTCTGAATCTTTTTGGTGAAGAAAAGATGATGGTGCTTGTAAACCTTTTCCTAGTGGTGACACTTTTTTCTTTTTTTCATATGCTGTAAGTAAAAAATCTTTTGAAGGCAGTAGGGAAAAAAAAATGTTACTTAATTAGCATGGAAAAAAACCTCTTCATTATGAGTCAGAAAAACGGTACAAGATAAAGGCCTTGTGAGTTAAAGAAATCATCAATCATAAATGGGTTTGATCACCCAGTTGCACACATCATTATGCAGGCAACAGAGTTACTGCAAGGAAAGCCATAGTGAAGAGGTGATGCTTTGGACTGAGGCACTGCAGTTGGTTGAACGCTGTGGCAATGTTTCTTCAAAGAGGGTACATACACATGGAAGAAAAGCATATTTTTTAAGAGATATTTATGGTAAACTGTATTTATCAGTCTCTGCTAATATATTTTTCCTCCTTATCTTTGTTCCTTTTGTTTCATAGTCATTGGATTTTTGGTTTTCGTTTAGCCAGTTCACTGCTCTTTTTCTTACCGTTTAGAACAATCTGTGAAAAAAATCTAGAAGTAAAACTGTAGACATTATTCTTTCCATTTCCAAATTGAAATACTAAAATCCTTGCTAATCAAGTGGGTTGTCAAGAAGTCTATCTATCCCATTCATGACATAGGATATCCAGGAACATCCAGGCTCAAAGCTAGAGAAAGCCACGGGCAAAGGGAAGGGAGATAATAAAATATTGCAATCTGTACAAGACCTGGAGGACAAGGTAAATAGAGGAAGAGTTCAGCTGTAAGAGACATGGTAGCTCAGAAAAGAAACAACACAAAATCAAAACCAAATCACAACAAAACCATGCTTTTTTCAGGCAGCAACTTTCAAGACACCTGACAAACACCCAGGTAGTTGTACTACTGCATGCAGCTTGGGACTAAGGTGGATAAGAGGTGTGGGACTTGCAAAGAAACACTTTGTACTGTACTTTAAGCAGCTGACTTTTTCTTGGTTGACTGAAAAAATGAAAATTGATTTTGTATATATTTGAAATATGGAAAATAATGTAGATAGAATATACTCAAGTTGATGTTACATGAGCTAGTCTGGGTAATGAGAGCTGCACAGTCATGACAAAACAAAGATCAGGGAGATCCATTTACCTTAATCCTGGCAAGGACTCCCAGTATTCAAAACAGCTCATTTAAAACTCAGGTATGGCTGCAGTACACTTCAATCTGCTGTGTAGACACTTTTCTGGTGTTACTTTAATGAAGGAGAGAAAATGGGATTGCAATTCAACTTACATGATATAATTAATTGCTCAATAGTAGATTCTCCATCTTGCAAAGCTATAGTTTAGAATTAGTTAAGTCCGTACTAGTTTACACATGTTTCTGTTTGGTTTTGGGTTTTGTGTGTGGGGTGTTTGTTGGGATTTTTTTAATTCCATGTCTAAGCTTCGAAGCTGAAAACGGGATAAATCCCAGGTCCTACCTCTTTCTGTGTGTCTTTGCGAACCACAAAGTCTCTTTACAAAGGTAACCATAACATCATGGTGCCAGCTGTAATATTAAAAATCGTGGTGAGTTTAGCTAAGCCTTCAAAAGAACTGATGTGAGTGTTCAAAAGCAGAAAAAGGCCTTCAGTGCTAAATGTAACTTCAAACACATGCATTGAAGGGGATGCTTAAGTGACTCAACTCTGAGCTGTGGATCTCATTCCAGAAGCCACATACATGCAGTGGTGCTTGACTCCCATAGCAGAGTCCTTTTGGACTGAAGAGGAGATGTAAGAAAGGAAGAGGGGAGGATTGTTACTTTCAAGTCTTTTTGAACAATGACGCTTTTTGGCTTAAGGTGTCACTAAGCGGAGAATACAACAATAGAAAACCCAACAACATAAATATTCACTCCATCTAATTAACTAGGCACCACAATTGCATGGTGTTGGTATCAAATACTTCCTGTCATCAAATTTCAAAAGAACTTTTATCTTGTTTCTGTACAAGAAAAAGGAAATGCAAAGAGCATAAATATTTCAAACTGCTTATAATTAAAACTTCATGTGTTTGGCATGAACCTACTTCAACAAAGAAGGCCAACTGTGTATTAGTTATACTGCCAATGTATCCCCCTTTCATGTTAACAGCTGTGCAGCAAACATTGTGTGGCAATGCTTTGCCACGAAAAGTATTCTCAGAATGCTTCTGTTAGGAAACCTCATCACTTATACTACAGCTTTAAAAGCAAAATATGAAATGTTCATCAAGATCCCTCCCTCTCCCTCCTTTTTTGTAGTGTTTGTTTCTTTTGGGAATAATCAAATTCTATGAGGGAAGCAGTAAAATGCCCTACCTGACTGATGGTATCAGAGTGATACTCTGCATGAGGAAAGGAATAAAGGGCCAAAATCACAAAGGGAATTAAATAATATTGTAATGAAGGTGCACTGTACTATGAAAGTATCAGCCTGATGGAGTTTTCATTTAATTTGAACAGCACAAGACAAATTCTGCTCTCAATTACATCAATTCGATACTAATTACATTAATAGGACAAAGCAGATCTTGACTCTTTATCCCTTCTGGAATGAAGAATAGCAACTGGAGGGTGGAAAAAACAACAACCCTGCAACATATTAATTTTGTTGAATAATAGGTTTGAGATGAAGTCTCAAGTGGCTGTGTGAGAATTTGTGTTACTTTAGATGCCAGACCCTGCAATAGGCTTTCTATGTCTTGGAATCGCTGGTTTATGAACTCTGGATCAAGAAGGACTGCATATCCTTCTGCCTAAGTGACCACATGCACGCACTCACAACCTGTTCCACTGTCCAGCAGCATCAATTGCTAATGAGCTGTTCACACAAAATGAAGACTGGAATATTTTCATTGACCTCAGGGAAGGCATCTTTCCAGTTGTTCCTCTTTTTTTGTCCTCACAGGGCCTAAATTAAATTTCCACCAAAGTCACATGGGCAGAAAGTGTCAATAGCTCCATTTTCTTAATTTTGGTAATAGGGATTCGTTACTTGCTGGCCTCATTTGATTACAAAAGCAATTATTTCTAGGCATCTACCCGTAATTTCCATCTTCACCCTGCATTTATTCTGTTCCAGCCTTTAAAACCAAACTCAATATTTATAATAACCATCTGCTAATACAATTACATCCATCCACTCTTGCTTAAAGGCAGACAGTGGACTAGTATTTTTTCTCTTGTTCCCGTTTACTGTTAATTACAAAACTCCATTTCTATAGGCTAAATCATTGCTAATAGCACTGAACCAAGATCCATTCAATTTGCAGAGCTGGGTGCATCCATTTTATTATTTTTACTAGTGCAATTATTTTCTTTCATCTGCACAGTGATCCAAGGTTAAGCTCAATGGTATACAATTTGCCTCTACTCCAGTTTAATAAGGTCAAACGCATAATGATTCTGTATTATATTATCATAAATTCATTTTTCAAAATAAAGTTAAACTGATTAGGATAATGCAGCATACCAGTTTTGCACACTTTGCTCATATCTAAAATAATTTTGTCCAGTCAGGTTATTAGTTTGAACTCTGTTGTACTCATGTTCATATCCACCAAATTCTCGGAGAGTGAATCTAGGCTTCATTTGTATATTGCAAAGTATTTTCACCACAATCCTAGCACAACTCAAAAGGGACACCAAAACACTAAAATAAAGTAAACCATGTTACATCATCACTTTAATGCAATTGCATCCCATAATATCTTTATAATTAAAAGCATCATGATTCTGTTTTCATTCTAGTCCTAAAGAACATACAGGTTTCCTTTACAATTTATTATGGAGTAAAAGAAATTTTATAGCATTACCTTTTTTCTGGGAAACTGAAAATTAGCTGTTTCAGTAAGTAAAATAAAGTCAGCACCAATGTTCTGGAGTTTGAAAAGCACGGTTTAACAGTATGTTCTTTTACTCTGAGGACAATATCCTGGACATGTGATTTGGAACTATATTCTATCATTTTCTTGTATATACACAATATATTATGCTCTCAAAGAAGTTGTCATTGTGAATGCAATGTATGCATGCAAGCAAATATTAGACACCTAAGGCCATTCACTGTCATTACCCATGATGAAGTACCCACTGATGCTAAACTAATCAAATCATTACATTTGCTGAATATTCTTAGCCCTTTCATTTTGCAAACAACACTACCTTGTGTTTTGACACTGAGTGCTCTTTGATTTTTCTAATTTGTCTCTTGGAGTGTTTCCTTGGCTAATTCCTCTAACAGTAGTTAAATTATTTTAAAGATATTTTCTTAGTTATTTATATCCTAGTCATTGTTTTAGGATAAAAGTATAAAAGGTCCCCAAGTTAACTACTTTTATATTTTGCAGTGCATAGTTTCTCTCATATTAGGTGTTTGAGAATTGCTATAAATCCAATCTGTGAGATAGAGATTCTCCTGAAATGGCATGTAACGGAAAAGAATTTTCACACAGTTGTAAGGCATTTTGTTACGTTTGAATACACATAAAAAAGTGCATTATATTGGGGCTTGGACTACTGATATTTTGCAAAGGATTATTTAGACTGACTCCATTTATGTTTTAATTCTGTTGTACATAATAGTTTTTGAAACACATTTGAAAAATGTTGATGTTATTGGTCCAGATTTACTAATGAGAACTTGAGCTGGTTCATGCTTTCTGAAATTAATTCAGTTATGTAAACAAATACAGACATTTCTTCTTCCTTTTGCTCAGTGTTCTAGCTCATAAACAATGCAGCAAACTGCCTTTCTGCACTACTAAATCCACAGATGGTAAAATAGTCATAGTGCATGACAGGTTTATGTAGACTATTGTTCTGGTGACAGTAAAGTTAGTGCAACTTGACTCTGCTCAGAACATAATTCATATAGTCGCCCAAGCTGATCCATAGTGGTATCAGAGACCTGAATCTTATGGAAATACCATAGGCTCAAACTAAAAGTGCCAAAATTTCCTCAATTATAAAAGAAAAAAAAAAAAAACCAAACGATGAAGTACATAATTGCACATGGCATTGTGTTACCTAAGTGAAAAAGATACCTCTTTATCTTGTCCCTTAGAGTATACTATGAGCTTCTTTGATATACTGTTCAGAAATAAGCTCTGGTCCATGACAGACCTTTATCAATGCCAGTAATGAATCTATATTTAACCACAATATTTAGACAATGTTAGCACAAGAAAATGCTGTATAATCCTGCTTTTTTTATCAGGTAGCAAATTGCTAATAACATTGATAACATTCCCTACAGCGTGTGGACAAATCTCCTGGATTTCTAAAGTGGGGTGTATCTGAGCTGGATAAATACAGGGAAAAAAAAAAAAAAAAAGTCAAACTGCATATACTCTTTAAAAACCACAACAGCTGCTTGGAAAACAACTATGTTTGTTAGATTTTCACCATTTTTAGTATTAATACTTAAGACATTAAAATGCTAAATGCCATGAGCTTCATGGGAAAAGTCAAACTGCTCATTAGCAAAATAAAACAATCTGATGAAGTGAGACCTCACTTGGAGTATTGTGTGCAGTTCTGGAGTCCTCAACATAAAAAGGACATGCAACTGTTGGAACAAGTCCAGAGGAGGCCATGAGGATGATCAGGGGACTGGAGC
>JANRGW010018644.1:0-10307 GCA_024733675.1 Psilopsiagon aymara | reverse complement strand
TTTCACTTCCTAGCTGCAGTACATAGGAAGGATGTATCTGATCAGTTCAACAGGTAGCCTGCATTTTGATGCATGTATGAGTTTTGATCTCTAGACTTTTTTTACAGCAGTGTGAGTACATACCACCACCTTGAACCTCAGGCAGAGCATAGCCATCCCTTTAAACACAGTCTGGAACTGCACTCTTTGAGGTAGAAGAGCCATTCTCTAATTTGATCTCTGAACATAAGCTTTTTAACTATTGTTCAGAAGAAAAAGAGACAGCAATGGTATGAACAGCCAAAATAATCAGTATCAGTCCAGTAATGCGTGACAGCTCCTCTCTGTGATCTCTCACTGCATTATGGGAATAGAAGCACACATTCATCCAGTGCACATATTGTATATTAACTGAGGAGGTACTTTTTGAACAAAAACAGCATTCCCAGCGTGTGTGTGCAACTCATTATATCTAGGAACGAAGCCACATACCCCGTTAGAGCTGCATCTGCTACAAAATGCAACAGCTTGTCAGCTTTCTGGTTGCTGTATGTACTTCAGTCTGGTGGTTTTCTGTCTGTGTGGGACTCATCTTAGACTTTCAGCCTTGTCAATTCCTCTGCAGGATGAACCAGAGCTGCATGGGAATTTTCTCTTTCTGCCTCATGCGCTGGAGCATTCAAGAAAACTGTGTTGGACTGGAGAAAAAAACCCAAGGTCCCCTAAAAAACTTCTTGGTTTAGAAGGCGAATGTGATCATAATTGCACAAGGGCAAACTTTCTTCACAGAGCCCTGGCTGTGCTGCAATGTTACCTCCTTCCAGCAGAAATCAAGGCAGAGGGTGCAGGAGCATTCCTCCCCCAAGCCATTGCCAGGGTGTGCACCCAGAACTGGGATACTGGAAATGCTCCTGAGTCTGTCAGTTTAGGCATAACTACAGAACAGGTCCAGTTTCCATGACAGTTCCTCCCAGAAGATAAAAAGTTATTACTAACTCCTTCACTAATGAATCAATGGGTACTACTGGGAAGAATCCGGCTTCATCTTCTTTACTCCTCCCACCAGGCATTTAAATATTGCTTCTCATCCCTTCTTTAAGTTCTCCTTGCATGTCAGATGCTGCAGTCCCTTATTCACTTTTGTGACTCTTCTCAGAAGTCCTGTCAGGATATCAATGTCTCTTTTGCAATGGGGAGCCTAGAACTGAGCCCAGCAAGCCAGATGTGTCTTACCAGTGCTGAGCAGAAAGGAACTACTCACCCTGCTGACAATGTTCTGCCTATGGCAGCCTAGGATGCTCTTGACTGCTTTTGCTGTGGGGGTGCTTTGCTGCCTCACGGTCAGCTTGCTGTCCACCAGGATCCAAAGGCCTTTCTTTGAAGAAGTACTTTCCAGATAGTTGGTTCCCAGTGCATTCAGGCTGTTCTCTAGGTATCCTGAAGTCCACCACCCCATGGTCACTGCAACCTGGGCTGTCCCTGACCTTCACATCCCTAGCCAGTTCTTCCTTGTTTGTAACTATGAGATCCAAGAGAGTATACCCAACCTCTGGCTTCCTGATTACCTGTGTCAAGAAGTTAGCGTACTGCACTCCAGAAACCTCCTGGATTGTCCTGACGGGTTGTCCCTCTAGCAGATACTGAATTGGGTTAGTCTCCCATGAGGATAAAGGTTTGCAAATGTGAAGTTTCTTCCACTTCTCTGAAGGATGCTCCATCTAGTACTTCCTGATCACGACTGTAACAAACAGCCAAGAGAATGTTGCCCATGTTGTTTTGCCTAATCCACACCCATAAGCTCTCAGCTGGCTCCTCACCCATCCCAAGGCAGAGTTTCACGCTGTGTCATTCCTCTCTCATGTACAGGGCAACTCTACTCTTCACCATGCTAGTATGTTATTCCCAAAGAGCCTGTGTCCAGTCACTGTGTGTGTGGCAGGTACGTGAGCTGTCCACCACATCTCCATGATAACAGTGAACTCTGTGTAGCACTGTATAGCTCTGCACGTGCACACAGACCTCTAATTCTTCCTGTTTGCTCTCCATGTTGCATGTGTTAGTATGCACTAACATGGACACTCCAGAGAGGCACTCAGTCATGCTGATTTCACAAAAAAGGTTGAGAGTTTTTCCATATTTCTGTCCTGTGGGTACTTCCATGTCTGTGTGCACATACTTGGGGTGGACCCCTTTCTGCCCTGTCTTGATAATGAACAGTCTCTCTTTTTCACATCACTTTGCACCCTTTGCTTATGAAACCAGCCTAACACTTCCAGGGGATGCTGTCTCCTCATGACCTCCATCAATCTCAGTTTAGTGCTCTCCTCCAGGTTGGGCAGCCTGTTGGCAAAGATGCCCCACTTGGTCGGGCGGATCCTGTCTTTTTCTGTCAGTCCTCAATCTTCTTTAGGACGGTGTCCTAAAAGCCAAATCCCTATTTTCAACACCAGCTGTGCAAACATTTCCTGATGAGCAGAATTGTAAAATTGTAGAATCCGTCCATTCCTCCCTGAGCCTTACATCTTCACCAGTGGGACCAAGGAGACAATAAGGGACCCCCATACCTTTGGCTCTCACCCAGAGCCACATAATCACTCCTCACATGATCCAGACCTCACCTGGCTGTGCCATATGTACCCATGTAGAGAAGAGCTTTTAGCATGAAGGCCAGATAAGCCTCAGCAGTGCCTTCGTAGTGGCCCAGATCAAATCCCCCAGTAACTGTTAAAACTCCCTGGGCAGCAGATCAGGCCAGCGAAGGGGCTTCTCTGTCCCTTTGCTGCCCCTGGTGCCTCTCCCTGCACTGTCAAGTGGTGCTGTGCCCTGTCAGCCCTGGCCATATCATAGAGGTAGGGCTGGGTCTTTGAATCCATGGGGACTTAGATAAGATTCAGGGGCCTCTTAACTCATCTCTGATGCCATGCAGATCCTCATGATTGCCCGCTATCTGAAAGCAGGAAAGTCCATCTTCCCTCTCTGTCTCTGCAAGAGTCCTGTGCACCCCTGCAGCCCAGCTTGGGCAGCCACACTCAGGAGCTAAAGCTGTGCCCAGAAAACAGAAGTTTGTGTTTTCATACATCTTTACATTATTGCAGACTCCAGTCATCTCATCTATACACACACTCATCCCAGAGGATGTCATTTAAACAAATAAAGCCCTTTCTTCCACAGACAAAGAAGGAGGAAACGTGGGTGTTTCTTTGTCCCTTACATGTAAGTACCAGAGAAGCTTGAATATGGGAGTATGCCATTTATCTAAAAAGGCAAACTTGCTTTATCTTTAAAGAATTACTCCATCAGCCAGCTTCAACTCCTGATATATAAAACTGCAGATAATGCTGTGGATCACTGGTGTTTCCTGGCAGATGTGTGGTTTCATTCAGTCACGTTTATTAAAATGCTTAACTGTTTTGATTAGCTTAATAGATACACAACATGGAGACAAACTTTTCAAAATATTTCCACAAAGCAGGATGTTACAGAAAACTGCTGGAAAGTGATTTGGCATTGTACTGACTTTTGTAGGAAGGCAAGCAAAAATATTTATTTTTGAGGGGATAGAATATAAAAGGATCAGAGATATGATTTCATTCTCCTCTTCAAGCCTCTTTGCAGATTTCTAAGTCTCTCACAAAGCAGATGTCATTTTTAAGATTTAAAACAGGAAAACACTGAAAATCAGCATTCTTCAAGAACTTTGCTATGCTTTATTCCCTTTTGCCAGTAGCAAGCATGTATCTTGAATACTAATTACATAGCATTTTAAGAAGGCAGAAGACTTCATGAGGCAGCTACAATGCAAACTCCAAAACTGCACCATGGGATAACCTCATCGGTTCCAGTGGCTGGTGCTTTTCTGTAATCTCTTCATATTACTGCAACTGTTATTTAACCCTCAGAAGCTTAAGTAACATACAAAAGCCTCAGGAATAATGCTCAGATCAATAAAATTCTATATTTAGTCTTGTTGGTACAATTGCCAGTGCAATGAGCACTGAGATCCTCAGCGTCTGAATCTCTGATTTTGCAGGATGAGGGCAAAGAGGCCCAGTCTACTCATTAAAGGAGATGCCTCTCATTTGGGTTATAGCCAGTGTCCACTGAAAAGTATTTGACTGGGTGGCTTCCCACAAGTTGCTCTAGAGCAGTGGGTCTCCTGAGTCCCTCTTTGTTTTTAAAGTAACTGCTTTTTGTGATTGCAGAAAACAATGACTTGATGGCCAGATTTCACCAAGAGACCATACTAATCCTTGATTATAAAGACTGAATTAACATCTATGTGCCTACAAGTAAGCAAAGAACTGCCTATTCTGACTGGTTTTAGGCTCTTTTCTATAAACTACTAAAGAAACAAGATGTACATATTCCTTAAAAATCCTCCCGAAGTTGATACTTATTTGCTTATAACACTGAGAAGGCTGGAACTGTGAAGGGGAAATATCCTTCCAGCTGCAAATTGAGTTCACAAGAAAGTGGTGTGCCTCTTGAGGCTAGATGACAGTATAAGGTAAGCTTGATGGACTGTGTTTTCCTACCTGTAGTGCCAGATGAGTTGTGCTGATGCAGAGCTGCCTCTTTGTTTCCTGCAGTCTTCTAGACACCGATGATGAGCAAACTTCAGACCTCTTGAGAACCAGGAAGTTGGCTGCTATTTCAATACTGCCATTTTAAAGCAGTATGCAACATACCTGCAGCACAGGTGCCATCTTGCAAAAGATATCATTTACACTTGACTTCCCCCCCCGCCAATCAAAAGACTCACAGATATTCCCAGAGGCCACTCGCTGCTAAAAATTCTCTTGATAAGGAGAAATAGCAGTTATTACAGCCCTAGATTTCATCAGTGAAATAGGCTTTGCCGAATTCCTTCAGTAGATACCCAGCATGCACATAGGGAAGAGAGGTACAGACCTCTGGCCTGTGAAGTAGAGTTTCTTTAACCTTATGTCTTAAACTCAGCCCTGCCAAGATTATCTATCTCCCCCCACTTTCCATACTGAATGCAATTGGAATAAAAACTGATCATTCCCAGGAGCTATTGCCCACAGCACACTGTGAAGGTTCAACAGCTTGCATCTTAATTTGGTTTTCAAAGGCTTTATATTGTTCAAAGTCAGCACTGTGAAAAAACGAGATACATCACCAAGTAAACTTAATACTACATTAATTAAAAATTCATGTTGAATCCTAGTATCTGTGGACTGGGTAGTACTGATTTTAGGTCCTTATTGCTGATTTACATCTTTTCCCTTTGCAAAACAAAATGCGTAGGCTGAAAACATGTGCATGGAGAATTGTTTTAGCCCAGAGGAGTGATGTGTGAGACACTGATACATGTTCTCAAACCACCTGCAGGTGTACTGTAAAGCTTGGGGTGGATTTTTTATTTGGTTTAGTGAAGAAGCAAACCAAGAATATGTTGAAACTTTTGTCATTATGTGTCTGCATTGAAGCATGTCAGGAAGATGAATAGTGTCTGCTTGGAAGATGTTCCGAAAGATGGCATGGTGGCATACATCATTGAAACTGGCCTTTTTTTCTTTTATAAATTGTGTCAAATATATCCCAAAACATGTTTAATTACGAGTGGCAGAAAAACTTCACATGATCCTTGCTTTGCTGGTTGACTCAACCTAGGCTCTTGTTAAAAAATTATATGCCTTGGAGTCAATTCCCTGGAGCATCCCCAAAGCATTTCCTGGATAATGATGATGCAATAGTTTCCTATCCTATTGATGGATGTCCCAGAGCACCTTAGAACAAATGCTCCCATTCCCTGAAAGCTGCTCAAGTACCAGGATGCTGCTATAAATGGGTGAAATGTGATGCAGTTTCCCCTTCAACTTCCTCCAGCTCAGCCTAATGGGGATTAAGAGCCATTAAAGGCTCTTTGCAGCATATGCAGTTGCTATTGATCAGTTGTTTTAGCCAATGATCTGATTACAACCATCTTGTCTTTCCAGTGCCTTACTAGCAGAAAGAAAAGTTCAAACATACAATAAAAGGTGAGGAATGAAGGTACCAGACTTTTCAGTACATGCTAAGAATTTGTTTAGTTGCTAAAATGGAAGGTGCCCCATGTCTTTTTCCATGAGTGAAAGTTTCTACCTGCAATCTAAGAAGCCAGTTTAGAGGAAAGCCAGATATACTAAAAGAGCTCAGGCAGTTTGTCTTGCCAGAGCGTGGCACAGTGAGTTTTGCATTCTTTGCTGCATGGTGGCAGAGCTCAAACAAGATGAGTTTGGGAAATGCTTTCCCCTCCTTCATTGCTGAAAAGTTTAGAGAAATTTCTAAGGAGTGGGAGTGACAGTTCCTGCTCCCTTAAACTAATAAAGTGGTTGAACACTGCTTTTGACTGTGCTGAGTCAGCATTCTAACCCCTGGGCCTTTCACACAGGCAGGTGTTACCCTCTTCTACTCAGATGTAACTCTTTGTCATATGAAACCCAAGTCTGTTCAAATCAGGAGAACTATGAAAGCAGGTACTGGATTAATCCCCAGTGAAGGGTAGTCTGGGCAGCAGTATGTTGACTTTCTGACTCTTCCACAGCTGAACCTGCCCGGTCTGTGGACCGCAGAGACTGTGGAGGATGCATAGAGGCAGATTTGAAGTAGTCAGTATCAAAGGCAAATGTACCAGGCCTCCACAAGGAATGTGAAGCTGACCAGAGCCTTTCTGTAGATCAGTTACTCAGTGTCAGAACTCAGTCTTATCCAAATCTGGTTTCCATGTCTATGTTGTTATAGTATCTTGAACATCCATCCTCCAAATGGCTTCTCCGGCAAGGTGAGGAGGGGAGGAAGAACACTTAATAGAGGATATTATTATAGGAAGCCTGAAATTAAAGAAATTCCCCAAAACTCTGATGACCCTTTGTGGTCCCAGCATTTATTTTGCTGTATTAGGTGGCTCCTGGGGAATAGATAAATCTTCATTCCCTTGATCGGGACAGTCTTTCATTCAACTATGGCAGGGCAGGGATACCACTCTGGATCTCTTATTCAAAGCAACAAAACTGCTTTGAACAGTTAGTTCAACTGCTGAATCAGAATTGTGTTTAGGAGAATAGATTTAGCAGCTCACATCTATGATCCAAGGTGTCAATTTGCTCTTTGTGACTGGACAGGATATACGACATATATAAATATTCAAACCTTCCTCAGAATACAAATTATTTTGGAGAGTACTTCAGTAGCAAAGCCACAAATTTGCTCGGCTAGCAGGATGTGTCACTACTCAAATTGGGCTCTAGGAATCTCTCAGGAGATGGTCCAGAGTGGGAAGATGTGTAAATGCCATCAATAAAGTACCGGTACTTTACATTTAAAAGTGCATATAAGTACGTGGCCAGGGCAGAAATGAAATCACTGCCTGACAGTGAAAGGAAATGTTAGCAACTAAATGAGAGCTAAGGAAAGAAGCAAAAGAGAGGTGTCTTAGTCTCTTGCCACTACAATAATCTGATCATGATTCCTAGAAAAGGCAGGATGTGTGTTGTATTTCTCCTAATTTCTTGATGAACTACACCCATCTCAGAGCAGCATGGCACTCCAAAAAGGACTACAGAGCCCTCCATGTGCAAAGGACGATGACCTGCTTCAGAAGTATAAGCATGAACAGAAAATTACACTTGCCTGCCTTTGGAAACCCCAGCACTTACTGGCAGCTGAATGACTCACTATATCACTTTGGTGTTCTTAAAAAGAACAAAAACCCAGAGAGGGCACAAATAAGCTGTCTAGTTCAGTTGTACCTGGGTGACGAGATTATGGCCCTATTCTGAGCCCTGATGACTTGAACACATTTGTTTCCTGTATGTGCAATGGACAAATTCATAGAGCATTCTATTAAGCATTTATCTGATTCTTGTGTGTTTTTCTTTTGTGTCAGTTTCCAGCTCAATACTTCTGTTATAATAGAGACAACTGGTTTTAATGACTAAAAGATCACAGTACCCTAAAACCTTGACTCCAGCAAGCAACTCGAGAGAGCCTGTTTCCTACGAAATGTCCTCAGATCTCAGTGGATCAGGTTGTTGATACTCTTCCTAGCTTAGGAGAATTTCATGTAGGCTTGCGCTGCTACCGGTATCCCTGAAACACACATTGCTCACAACACAAAGAGCAGGTAGCATCAGGGACCCTGTGAGCTGTTGCCTTGCTATAGGCACAGCTCCTTAAGAGAAGTAATTTGTGACTACTAACTTCAGCACAACAAGGGGCTGAGAATCATCCCTGCTGACTGAGATGCCACTGGCATGAAACTTCTCCAGCTGATGCATGGTGAGAATGTGCAGCTGGAGGGAGCTGGCCTGAGAATCAGAAGGGTCAGACCAGACATGGCCATACTGAGAGGAACTGTGAAGAGCTGTTACAAACAGCCACACCTGCAGGTGTTTCGAAAGGAAGCATACTGCTGTAGACGTCTGTGTGGGAAAGGAAACAAGTCACTGTGGGCTAACAAGTAGACAAATGATGAGAGGTGGGGAGATAAGGAGGGGATGTGATGCTTTCCACTGGAGTTTTCAACATGGCTTGTGGGAACCAGGACAGCTGCAGTGACATGGTAAATAAAAGAAGTCTCCAGTAAGTTTCCCCTCTAGGGCAAATGTGCACCACTAGCATAAAGAATTTATGAAGTGTAAGGCACAGCTCCTCTCCAGTAATTTTTTTGGGTTTCTACCTGCTTTTCTATCTTCACAGCCTTGAATTCAGGCACTCCTGCAGCATCTGGATACTGGGTACTTGCATCTCTGAATCTTATATATAGGACAAGCAATTCTGCCATAATGACTTGCCTTACATTGTCTGCTTAGGTCTTATGAAGGGCTGCCTTCCCTTCAGCAATATAGATTGAGAAACTGGGTGCAGTGGAAATGCTGCCAGCAGCTACTTGCTATAAAAAGCTAATAGTCCTTTGTGGACCATGAGAGGAATGACAGAAATACAGCTTAAATTCTGGACTCTTTGATGAAACAGTGCCCTGACACCAGGATGGTGAGTTCAGTTTCTCCACATTGCAGTCAATGTTTCCAACAGTGGTAGGTCAGAATTTTCCATTGATCAGTCGTTTTAACGCTGACTTTGAAACTTCACAATGCTGCCAACTCTTTTGATCACAAAAAACATATGATTTTAGTGTCAGAGTTATTTTACTAATCTTTTAATAGTGCCTGGCAGGATCCCTTTCCTATTTTATTGTCTTGTCTTAAAATCCCTGACTCAGAAACAATAGCATTTTCCATGATTTTGTATGCAAATAAGGTCTAAGTTGAAGCTCTTCACCATTTTCTCAGAGAGGCAGCTTCTAGCTCAGGCGGTTATCTGTTCCTCTTATTTCATTGGAAGTCAGTTATTCAGATTATGTTATTTCTGTCAAAGAAGACAAAAAAGGTGCATTTTTTTTTACAGATGGCTTTTCTACAATTTACAAACCTGAAATTGCTGTTTTAACATCAGCAAATTCTCAGTCCTGGAGTCACTTGAGCTCTCAATAGATTTAGGTTATTAAACCTTCTAACTTTTAGGAAGTTGGAATACAAATACTTGAGTTTACCCTAGGTGAAGCATCTGGGGCAGTTATGTCTCATCTAATGCTTAATGGTCCAATTGCTTGGTAGACCCATTCATAATTCATCAGGCATCTGATTAAATGTAGTTTAGTCTGACTCATGTGATAGCGTTTAAGGCTAATTTAAAGGCAGAACATACTTGCACAACTTTCCAATATATGCTAAGCATGTAGAATGAACTCTTTCTTTCTGATTAAAATATATGAACCATTTTATATGATTCCATGTTCCAAAGAATACTGATGCATTTTTCTAGGGTAGCACAAATTTCTGTTTGCACTGATAATTGTTTCCTCTTTTCCCTTCTTTTACCCTTTTTCTTTCTTTAAAAAAAGCAAGATGGGGCTATACTCTAAATCTTTTGTTCATATCTATTTTATACGCAGTGACCTACGCAACAGAATCTGAGTCCAAGTCTGGACATGTAAAGATGATTTGGGCAGGTAATAAAAATAATTCTCTGTTCTTGAACATTACGCAAAACACAACAGAAATGCATTTTAATAGTAGTCCTCAGTTATTTTCCGGTCACAGTTCAGTATTAGACATTATTTTCCTGACTTCATGTCAAGTTGATAGTAGATTTTGGAAAATGATAAGTTGCTAAGCCACTGTTCATCATATTTGAAAAATCATGGCAGTCAGCTGAAGTTCCCGACAACTGGAAAAAGGGAAATATAACCCCATTTTCAAGAAGGGGAAAATGGATGAGCCAGGGAACTACAGACCAGTCAGCCTCACCTCTGTGCCTGGCAA
>JANRGW010018643.1:0-29942 GCA_024733675.1 Psilopsiagon aymara | reverse complement strand
AGCCGCGCCCGCGGAGCGCCGGCGGCACGGCGCGGGGCTGCCGCAGCGGTGGCTCTGCCCGGGGCTTCGGAGGGCGCGTATGAACCCGGCTTCGTGCAGCGCCGCACGGAGCCGGGTGTCGAGAAATGTCACTTGCGCAGTCAGGAGCTTCTGCCTGCGGCTCCCGCGCGGGTGGGAGCCGGTGGCAGCAGGGGTGGCAGGGCGTGGTGGTGGCTGCTGTCTTTTGCACGCAAGCATCCTTCCAAACGCTCTTCGGTTTCAAAATTGTATGCTGCTATGCGTTCGTTTTGTTTGCACTTTTCCTACCACGCCTTCGATGTACTCGTTGCTGGTGATACACTGTGCAATCCATAATACATACATTTTCTTTCTAGTTTTGGATTGCGACTGTTGAAACTAACAGCCAAGCGATGTCAGAAAGGAAACAATACCTGTCCAAATAAGCGCAGAAAACGAGAATCATTCAACCAACCTGAAAATACCGGATACCCAAGTTCAATTTAGAATAGAGATTCATAAACCACTTTTTATAGAGTTGCCCAGGTCTGAAATTATGCTCTTAATTGTTGCATGTCACCACCGAAACTGAATGACAACTCCACATTTTTTAAATCTTCACAAATGCCATAGCATATTTATAGCATATTCACCATGAAAATATCAGACAGTTTTGGGAAGCCCAAGGTCAAAAATAGTTATTTTGTTGCAGATGGAAAACCAACAGTGGCTGACCTCACAGTAGCGTTAGTTGCCTTAACAAAGCTCATGGAAGCAAACAAGATTTCACCAAGAAAAATGGCTGATGTAAACTGAAGGATAAATTTGGAGGAGTGCCATACCTACGCAACAAGAGAAGAAAGGGTGTCATTACTAGTAGCTCACTGCTGTACCTTAGCAAGCTAGTATGAAAGAGAGAGTTGAAATCAAACCAAAAGCAGCCCATCTCCAAGTGGTTTTGAACAGACCAGTTTTACACAGAGAATATCTAAGCTCAAGGTGTGAATGTGTTGGTGCTTCTTTGACTGTCAGCAGTGAAAACCAGCTTAAGAAATGTCTGCTGCGCACCATGCTTCACTTAACTGCAGTGTTAAAGGGAGAGAAACCTGTCAGCTGAAGTACAGAACTGATGAATTCCTTCAATCACTAGTTAGTCAGCTGAAAATAATCTGCCAAAGACCATTTTATTGCTGTTTCTGAAGTTATTGACAAGCTATATGAAACTTAATTGAGTGCTAAATGGTCTAGGACATTGTGTACCTCATAAAATTATTAATGGATAATGTATCGGTGCAGTCTGTTGCCTTCAGAAACAAAAGATTAGTCCCAAGGCAAGGTGTGATCTTGATAATGTTTGTCTTTACCTGCAAACCACCCTAATTCTTGCTGTTCTGTCCCTCTTTTCTTTCTTCAGGGAACCATCTTTTACTGTAAAAAATAAAGTGGAATCAGCTTCTGAGCAATTGATATAAATAAATTCCATTACCAAGTTTCTGTTCCAAAAAGGAGTAAGAACTCCTATTCCAGGGTGTACTGTGCAAATTTAGATGTGCTGAACACTTCAGTGTAAACCTGCTGTGCCCAGTGTGGCAAATTGATGCTAAGCAAGAGAGGTGAATTTGGATATTTGGTAAGTAACTGGATCATCAGCACCTAGAGGTCTCTTGCAGTTCTTGAAAAGCCATCATTCAATTGCTGTGCATTCTAGTAATGGCTTGCAAATTGGCACCAAATAAAAACCATAGAAAATGCTTATAAATAAGCATTTGGAAGGAGAAAGTAATATTTCAAGTTATATTAATTGAAACATTTATATAAGGCACTATTCATTTTACTTTAGCCATTGAAAATTTAATTCTTGAAACAAAAATAGGTTAGCTAAATTCCTTCCATAAAATCCTTCAAATACCAAAAAGACCATGTTTCTATCAAGAAACACTTATGTCACACTTAAAAATGGCTACATTTTCTTCAGCTTCTTTAAATTAAAGGTCTCTTTTGGACAGATAAAATAGAAGGATTATATTATATGTAACGATGCTACGATATATGTATAATCAAATATAAGGGCATCATATTTCAGAGTATAATTAGCACTCCTAAACTGTCATTTACTGGCATCTGCTCTATTTAAATCAAGTTCTCAAAATCAGATGCCTTCAAAGAAGCATCTCTCAAATTTATCATCTCCCCCGTGGCAACTGAAATATCTGACAATACAGAAAGCTGCAGCCCAGAGCTGTGGTGCTGAGCAGCTGATGGCTCAGCCTTGATAGCTTCAGGCACCAGCAACAATATGGGACTGGAGATGCTGGCACATCACAGAACTGCAGAAAGATTGAGGTTGGAAGGCATGTCTGGACGTCAGCTAATCCAACCCTGCTGTTCAAAGCAGGGGCAACTACAGCACATTGTTCAGGGCAGTGGCTGGTCAGATTTTCAGTAGATAACCTCTGTAGGCAGCATGTTGAGTGTTTGACAACCCTCACAGCAAAAAAGTTTTTTCTTCTATTTAAACGGAATTTCCTGGTTTTGCCCAAAGCCTCCGGTCTTTCCACAGGATGCCACTGAGAACAGTCCAGCTCTGTATTCTTTTCTCTCCCATCAAACATTTATGCAAGTGGATAAGTCACCAGGAGCCTCCCCTTCTCTAGGCTGAACAGTCACAGCTGTCTGCTCTTCTCCTCATATGTCAGGTGCTGTTGTCCCTTAATCATCGTAGCAGCCCTTTGCTGGACTTGCTGAAGTGAATCCATGTCTCTCTTGTACTGGGGAACCCAGACCTAGACGCAGCACTCCAAGTGTGTTTCACCACAGCTGAGTAGAAGGGAAGCATTACCTCCCTCCACTTGCTGACTGCTCATACTAAGACAGGCCATATGCTGCTTATTGAAGCCCAATTGATATTATCTGCATATATCACTGACACTACAAATAGCATTGTTGCAACTGTGCAGTGCCCCACTTCAGTCAGTAGTCCGTTTGTCTGTAGTACTATGCTTATTTAGGTTTTCAGGTCTTGAATTTTATTTGCTCAATCAGAGTCATTCTCCTGGTCTCCCTAGCTCAGTTCACCTCTAGCTGCTGAACATAGGAGTGATGTGGCTATTCCTTTTCCAAGGCATGGGCAAACTTAATTCTTGCCTTAACTGTAATGCTTGGCTTTGTAGATTTGACACATTTTTATATTTTTTTTGGCATCTTGTTTCTTGTTTGTAAACGTAATTTCTACTCCATTCCATAATGTTACATTTTCAGTATTGTCATTCAATGACATTTATTGGAGACTTACATGAAGAACACATTAGCTTCTCATTCCGGTGCAGAGGTGGTGCACATGACACAGAAAGGTGACAGTCACCTGATCCATGGCACTAGCAAACAAATTAGGTTTTAGAGCAAAAAAAGATAATTTTTCTTGAAGGCAGAGGAGAATTTGAAAACCTAAAAAAACCCCATAACTGTACCATGTATTTCAAGAGCCTTCTAAGATCAACCTAAGTGCCAAGGGTGTGCTGCCAACTGAGGAGTTAATTTAATTTTGCGGTATCTAAAATACAACTGTGCTGAGGTTACATGTGGGTTTTGGATACCTCTGCCACCTGCTTAGTATCCTCTTATAGCTTCACTTGTTCTTGCTATAGGGAGTTGAAAACACCGTGGAAAACATACTACCACTGATGTGCCTGAAGACATCTACTGGACTTCTTATTAAAATTAGATCAAATTCAGAAGAGCCTTCAGTGACTTATCCACATCTAGCTTTATTTGTCCTTTTCTGGACAATGTAAAATCATCTCAGTTAGAAGTTATTTGTCCTTAAGGTTCATATATACTTTCCTCAATATTAAAATGCTTTCTGTTCACCCTCTTCCACAGAAGGACTCCTTTTCAAGTAGCACATGTCATATTCTTACAGCTTTGGTCAGTCAAACCTGAGTATTTGTCTACCTTTTCACCAAGGAAAGTTTTCTGCCGAGTTTCAAGTCTGCCTTGAAGAAGGGGTTTGTTTTGATGAATTAATAAAAGCACGGGCTCCCCATTCTTTCATAGACTTCATGCACATGCAAGCAAGCTGTCCTGGAACACCAGCTTTCTGAGGCTTGAAAGCATTTTTGTTGCTGTTGCAAGTTTTCTTGGTGAATTGCTGCTTCCTGAAGGGCAGGCTGGATTTGTTTTATGCCCTCTGACAATATGTCTATGTCTTGTGTAGACAATTTCGTGAAGTTCTTATGGCAATTACCATGGAAAGTCACAGAAATATTACAGAGATTCTAACAGCAGCATCAGATAAATAGGATTCTCAGCATTCATCTTCGCTGGAAGTTACAGGTAGTCAGACTTCCTGTGGAAATATCTTTCTGCCAGTTGGATTTGCTTTCTTGCCCAATGTTCCTTTTTTCAGTTGGAAGATAAATATAATTCTTGTTTGCACTGATTGGATATTAATACCTCTTTTTAGACAAGGAAGTAGTGCTACTTGGCCAGAGGATAAATCTATTTCATTTCTTAAGTCATATTTAGGAAACTCTCAACTTTAAATACAAGTTCCAGCTTGTGTAATTGAAAACTCTTTGCATCCTCCTCTGATTGTTATGGTATCCTTCCTGTTGCAAGTGAATTGTTATGGAATCTTTGTCATGTGTTCTACTAAACATCAGCTATGCCTATGTGGTGTGATCTGGAATAATGTTTTAGCTCCCTGCTCCAGGTGCATGCCTGGACAACACCCTGACTTTGTCTTGGATGAGCTCTGCAAACGCATTCTTTTCCATTGTGCATTGATTTCCACTCAAAAGAAGCTCAGGCAGGCAGGAAAGCAGCTGCAAAGTGCTCCTAAAGAGAGCTCAGAGCGTAGGGAATTAGGAGTGCAGGGATCAAACACCATAAAGTGCCTTTAAGCTGCAACAAGTTTCAGCCTTTTTCAGGTTTCATCTTCAGATTAGTGAATTGATTTCTCAAGGCACAGGAATTCAAGTTTAGCAAAACTTTTGGTATTTCTTTATATGTAAGAAACTTGATATAGATTTTATATAGGTTAGGTTATTTATCTCTTCAGTGCATTTGTTGCAGTTAGGAAAGACACAGTTATACTAGACAGTGGTGGAAGACTTTTCCTGAGACTATTTCAAACTGATTTCCCTGCTATTTAACAGCCTTTCACTGATGCTGTATGCCAGTTATTATATAGAAAAAAATAAATTCTAAGCTACTTACTTTTGAGAAATGTTTGTGGCCCACAGCAGTAATGCCACCCCTTTTCTGCAGTCTCCCAGTATCAGCTTAATTCAGCTGTTAAAATTGTGTGAGAGTTAAAAAACCTGTGCACAAGTTGGCAATCACGTCTGAGGTATTCTCCTCTATCTGCTGTCTTAGTATTATTGAAAATAAGATCAAGTATTATTCTTCAGCATAACAGTAGTTCCCATTCAATAGTTCAGTCTTTGGTATTCTAAATTAGATGAAGTTGCATAACTACGTTATAAAGATTACTCATTCACTTTTTTGTTAAGGAGATTCTGTTTGCATTGTGTCAAGTACAATGGGTTCCAGTATTTTTTTTTACATTTGGATGCTGTGAGAGTACAAACATATGCAAAGATCCAACTTCCTGTACACATAATCTCTCAATTTTCTATAGATGTAATTGCTCATGAAAACATTCTTGAGTGAATTCATGGAGCTTCTCTTTTGCAGACTGTTTTGCAAACATCTGGATCCATTACTGATTTTGTGGGAAACTGTCATGAGCAGTTAAAGAGACTTTATTCCAGAAATCCTTTTTTGTCAAAAGAAAATGGAACACAGTACTGAATCATCACCACTGAGAAAGCAGAGCATTATTTGCAAATTAAATCAGGTTGATTTCAGTTTCACAAATGCTGGTTAGTATAGATAAGGGTGTCTGTTTTATTCTAATTGCCTACCATGGGAAATGCCTACTGACCACACTGTAAGAAGGTGGAGTTTCTTGTTTCCAGTGTTTGTTCCTGGATCATATTAGTTTGAAACCTCTTAGCTTGGTTTATGAGGAGTTAAAGTGAGTGGCAAAGGTATTATCATCAACAGAATCTAGCTCTCAGCAGTTGCTACTGAAATCTGGAAATTTTGAATAGGCTCATCATACTACTGATTAGAGTAGGCTTTCTAATTCATCAGAAAAAGCCTGCAAACACTCTCCCCCCTCTCCTCTGCCCCCTCCCCCAACTTAAACTGTGTTGTTTAATTTTGGTAAATGCAAATAAATACTGAGCTACAGTGACCTCATTAATCTCAATTCGTCTAGTCAAAGAAATCATGGCTAGATAATGGAAACCTATCTCAAAATTCATATGGAAGAAAAAATAGTAATTCAGCCTTTTTTTCCAGGTTGTTCTTCTGGAGAAAAACAGAAAATACAACAAAGAAGGAACATGTTTCTCACAGGACTTTTCCTGTGGACTACTCACATGAAGGTGGTCTTATTGTTTTCTTCTCTGGGAGCACTCAAGCAAATGGGAACTGCATTTTCAAGGAGTTTCCTGCAGTTTTCCTTCTCCTGCCTGCCAGATCTTTTCTTTCTTTTCCTTTCTACTTCCCTGCTCTTTGCACCCCTTCAATTCGTCCATCCCCTTTTTTTCCTTTTCTATTTCCCAGCAATAGTGTGGGCTACTGTCAGGTAACTTTCCTCTTCTTTCATTGCTTCTTCCTTTTCACTTTCCTCATCTGGTAGGAGTAACACATGTATTACAGCAAGACAGAAATGGAGTGTCTTACAGAGAACTGAGAAGGGAACTGCCTCCTGTCGCTGTCTGCAGCAGCAGACTACTTCCTGTTAAACACCAGGAAAAAGTTATTCCAATAATCTCGGTAAAGCTCAATGCATTGTGTCAGCTGAGCACTGATAGTGTAAGAATAACCATGTATTAATTAGTTCAAGACAGAAGAAAGCATATGATCACCTGTATTTGAGACACTTTTGATTTTCTACAAAATAAAATGTTGCTTTCTCCCCCCACCCCAATATATGTGCATCTTTCCCTCATTCTAAAACTTTCTAAAGTATTTTTTAATGCATCCTACACCTTGGCAGAAACCTTCTGTTTTATATTGGGTATGAACATCTGTCATTTTACCTTTACCTCACAGTTTATTAATCACAAAGAATTAGTTCTTTGCGATGAGCATTGTCCTATAATGAGCCTGACACTCCTTTTGTTCTATAGACCTTTTCATGGAATAAGTCTATGAGTAGATTCTTTGTATAAAGTCAGTACAAAGTAACACTTATGCTCTCAGTTTTGAATAACTAAATATGATAATAAGACAACAAAAGAAGGAAATCTGAAATTGACTTAATATAATGACTAGAACCAGAATAAGGAAAAGAGAAAAGATGCCAAGTTCTGAAAAGCCTGAAGAAGTGCTACCTGGCAAAAGATAAAAATACAGGTAAAAAGAATAAAAAAAGTGAATAAGAGAACATCACTTGAATGATTTTATTCTTTTGTCTCTGAATTTTGAGTTCCATGCACATTATCTGTTCTATGAAAATTTCTACTGCTGGGTTACACCAAATGCCACTGCACTTGCTGCAAGATAGTCAATAGTAAAAATATGTCCCTGCACTTCCTTGGCTTGTAGTGTCCAAACTACTGCTCACAAAGTGAATGGGGGGAAATTCAAAAGCTTCAGAAGTGTTTTTTGATATTGTCAGTCCTATAATAACTTGTTTGGTATGAAAAAGGCCCTGAAAGCTAGAGCTCTGTGTCAGAGCAGTTTTGCACAGCTGTATCACGCATCCTCAAAATTGAAATAAAACAAGTCCTTCAGCCAGCAGACTAAAAGCTATGTTCCCTCTAATAAAGAGCATATGCACCTGTTAGCCTCATCACTTCCCCTAGTATTTATTATCATTAGGTTTAACATGATTTTCTTGAGATAGCTCCTTAGGTGAAAAGCATTAAGAAAGTGATGTGAAAGTACATTTTATTATGTTTGTAATATTTTCAAATTATGTACTATACATTACCAACCAGGAAAATACAAAGCACGTACATGCTCTTGCAGACACATGCACCTATGTTCACTTTCCTCCTGCACACCCAGATGCTGCCACCAGGACCACACTGTGACATTTCTTGTAACAGAACCACAGCTCCTTTACCTTGAATCTGAGTTTAAAAACCTTAATTTTAAAATCTGTTTTTTAAGTGAAAACATGAAGGATGGAAACACCTTCTATTGAGTATTCTGTAAGGGTTTGTTCTGTTTACAGTGGGTTTAGGAGTATGGGTAGGTAAATGAAGCTTCAAAGTTGGCTGATCTTCCCCCTAAGGAGAGGAGCTATCACAAGCATCATCACATGGACTAAGTTATTTACAAAGCTATGGATCTTTTCAGTTATCAAGGCACTATATAAATACCATTGCAGCTTAATTAGTATCATTTGTAGGTGGTATGTGAAAGCTTGTCATTTTATAAATGCTTCCCTAACCTCAGAAGTATATTTAGTTACCTTTCCTGATTAGGAAAAACATGAAGATGCATCACAAAACAAACAATTAGAAGCCAAGGCAAAAATTTAAAAAGTGTTGATGAAGTTAGTTTTAAGATAAAGATGTATGGTATCTAAACTAAATAAAGATATATAAACTAAATAAAGTTATATAAAGATATAAAGATAAGATATATATAGAACAAAATAAAGATAAAGATATATAGAATAAGATAAAGATATAGAGTATCTAAAGATAGTTTTAAGTCTGTCCTAGTCTCCTTCAGTTTGATTTTTTTTTTTTCAGTGAAAACACTTCTTAATAGATCTTTGCAGCGAATACCCAAATCAGGAAAAATGTTTCAGGATGAGGGAAAAACGATTCAATAGGATTGTTTACCTGTCATTCTTTCTAAGAAAAATTATTAATTCAGCAAGCTTTAGAATGAAGAATTGCTTCAGAGCTTCTGGATGTGGTGGTTCATCTATTTGAATAGTGCAGTTAGGAGTAGAAATGTGACCTTGGCAGTAATTTAATTTTTATTTTTTCAGTTTTTGATATGTAATTTAACTCCAAATGTATTTAAACCAGGAAAGTTTCATTTTATTCAACTCTGGAAATTCACATCTTGAATGCCATTTGCCCAAAGAAGAAAATAATTCTGCGCTTCCTAAAAAACTTGTAGTTCTGATAAAGTGTGAGATGCTGAAGCATATGAGAAGGGATAACGGGCAGGCAGCATACTGTGAACTGGATAAGAACCTTTCCAGATGAGAAGCACTGGCTTTACAAATCTACTGGGTTTCATTCCTGAAATATCCTCAAGTAGTTCCTTGATAAGTATGGATTTTTGTATCATAGACCAATGGTAATTTACGAAGTACTAAGTACTGTAACCTCCTGAAAGTCAATACATAGAGCCTAAAGGTTGCTTTAAATTATACTTAATACGAAACACCCTATTATAAAATTATAGGAATCGGGGAAGTGCCAGAACTGCCATATTGAAATTATTTTTTACAGTTGGTCTATGCTGATTGAGCACAAAATTTGCTCATGCTGGTGTACAGAATGTCCACACCTCATGCTTGAATCTGTTTGGAGCTGGTACTGCCAGAAAAGGGATTTTTGTGTTGATGGGTTTTAATGCTAAAATAACTAATACCAAACTTTTTCTATAATATGTTGAAAATTTTCATCTACTTCTTTTTTCTCCTTATATTCTATGCTTAATTTGTAGTATCTTTAAGTACGAATTTTTTATTTCTTTATAACTACTGTGTGAGTTTTTCTAAGGTGAGATTGAGCTATGCAAATTTACAAGCCAACCCTCTTGTGTGTGGTGGAAACCTGTCTGGAATCAGAGTATAATTTAAATATTAGATTCCCAATCCTTTCCTACATGCATAAAAAAACCTGTCGAAATCTGCTTTTCCTATTCATATAGTGCATACTTCCAGTAGCCAGCTTTTAAGCAGTCCAGTTTCTGACCAAGTCCATAGTGAATGGCTTTTTTGTAACTGCTTATAATTGTCAACCGATAAAAAAAAATCTGCTTGCTGCTTCAGGAATAAGCTGAAAAATTAAAAATTCACTGTAATATTTTTTTGCCTAGCAGTCACAGTTTCAGGACTGTCAAAACTAGGATGTTATCGCATTGCTTCCTTTCTTTTAATGTTATTGCAGAGCTCACAATAACAGATCTCAGGATGAGACAGTTCATATGCGTAAGACATTCTAAGCAGGGGTCAGGTTTCCTCCATCTGCTTTAATTCTATTTCAGTTATGTTTCACCTCAGTGTATAAGCTGCTGCCATCCCACAGGTGGTTTTTCATTTGTGATGCAAACCACTCTCTTTAAATAGCTGTCTAACAGTGCTAGAATAACAGGTGATGGTGTCCTGTTGTAGAAACCCATATGCAGGAAACTCCTGAAATAGATTACAAAACCAGACTATGGTGTGCAATATTGTACTTACCTCTCTGTGAGGGTGTGCATTCTTTGTATTTCAAGACATCTTGTAATGCAACTCAGTTGCTAGAAAACAGGACTGGGCAACATCATTAAGTGAGCTGAATTTTTTGCAAACCATCAGCAAGTACTCTGTGGAGCTGCAGTATAGGCTATATTTTTTGACATCCTGGTCTATGAAAAATCTAGTGGTCCATATCAAAATCTATGGTATATATTTTGGTGGCAATATTTGTTTGCATTCAATAGGAAGTCTAGCTTTGGTTTGGAGAAGTTATTCCTTACTGTGATGATTAGAGGACTCCTTGCTGAAGATTGTGCAGAAAGTAAACTGTACATGTAGGAGACACTGACCAGTCCTGCCGAGCCATTTTTTGCTGTGATCACTTCATTGTTTTATTCAGGTGAAAGGTGATTGCTCTTCTCCATTGTTTCCTCTGAAAAAGGATACAAAACTGTAGCACCAAATTGCATTGTGCCACCACACAGCATATTCCATCTAAGTTCCAGGTTATTTCATATAATTTCTGTTCTCCAGAAGGTAATTTACTGTGTCCTACTCTCTCATGCATAGACTTGGAGCGATGTTTACATTTCTTTTATGGATGAGAATGAATATGCACATTGTAATGTTCATAATGAATGAGCTTTTTCTATGTAGAGTATTTCATATGATTGAATGTAGCTTGCTTCATACAAGGGGCTGACAGACACTGAATAAAGCTATTAAACTTTCCTGTCCCTGGATGATATCAGAACAATTTTCCTTTGTTATTACAAAGGAAATATTTTCACTTCTGCAGTCCTTAATATAGATAGACCCTTGAGTTTATCATATAAAATGGTAATTACTTGAACCATATTTGAGGGTACTTATGTTCATATTTCTCAGTACTTTCTTAAACAGACTATATAAATGAAGTGCTTTGATATTCCTGATATGATGTGTAGGCATGGGTATTTACAGCTATGGCACAGGCTGAGTCATGTCACAACTAAAAGCTAACCTTGGCTGATGAGCCTCAGATCATGGAAGGCTATAGCACCAGTTCAGAAATGTTCACCTGTTTTCCCATCACTTACTTTTTTTACAGGGCATCTGAGCATTATTCATCAGTCAGCATAAACTATATTGCCATAATTATCTCATAAGACCTCATCTGTATTCACTGCATCTTAAGATACTCTTAAGAAAGAAATGCTTATAGGGTTTGTCTCGTAATAGATTCCTTTGGTCTGGATTAAATGTTTTTCCAATGTTTTTCTCATGGATTTTTGTTGAGAAAAAGTCCCAACACAACAAAGACAGTTGTTCATTTCTGCAGTTCCAGGTCTTTACTTACAAACTTTGCATCTGTTTTTCTGGACTCAGCACAAGTAACAAAAAGTGACAAAGACTGTTTGACACCATTCATTTGTGTTGTCTTGTGTTAGGCAGCTATTCTGGGCATTGCAGGCACACAAACTACAGAGTATAGAGCATATCGCTTCCATCTGACCTTTTGCAAAAAATGAAATTTCTGGTAGATTAAGAGGGCTACTACTTATGGACTAATTTCATGCTTACTTACTATTACAATTACATCCAAAATAGACTGCCCTAAGGAACTGAAGAACAGTTCTTTTCACAGTACTGAAATGCTAGGTTCAAAGCCAGTCATGACAAATAGAGATAGGGCAAAGATGTAAGGCAACATGTAGATTCAATATCTGTTCTCACTATCTTATTTCTGGTGAATGCTACTCTTTACTGAATTCAGTATTTTTCCAGTGCAGAAATTTTAACTACTGAAATGAGAAGCATAGACTGACAGAGACCCAGGATCTGTTGTAGATGAAAGTAACTTGTATGCCCTGTTAGGCATGCAGCCAGTTCTGCAAGCTCATAGGCTGTCTGCTTTTTCCTGAAAGGGAAAAATGCCTGTAGGGCTGCAATGTGGGAAACTCTTGACCTCACTGTAGTGTACCCTAAATAGTGAGCATCCATCCAAAGCCACTATTTGATTTCTTCCTTTCTTCTATTTTTCAATAGCTGGCAGGAGCTGAAGTTGAAAGACAAAACAAATCTGTAATTGTTGGTGGTTTTCTGTGTCTGTGAGCACAAAACACCCAATTATGATCATCACAGATCTTTTATCATAGGAGCACAGAAGCATAGAATCACAGAATAGTTTAAGTTGGAAGGGACCTTAAAGGTCATCTACTCCAGCTCCCCTGCCATGAGCATCCCCCACTAGACCTGGTTGCTCAGAGTCCTGTCTAACCCAGCCTTATTATATGCTTTCCTTATAAAAACCATTTGCTAAATAAAAGCCTGATGCTTTCTCTCCCTTTGCTCCCAATACCTTCCTTTAACAATTCAAATTTTCAATTTTATTTCTAATTTCACTTCAGCAGAGCAGTATTTTCACAGCTGTCAAAGCAATTCTAATAAAAAGTTTACTGTATGCAAACAGAGGAAGTACCTGTTAGTCTTATGTAGCAAGCCTTAGTATGTCTTTCTAAGACACAACAAATAGGACTCTAATTATACAGCAGACTTGGCATTTATCTTTCAGACAGTACCTATGTATTTATTAAGTAGCTGCTTTAGGTGTTTGCTTTAACTGTTGTTTAAGAAGAAAGGTCTGTAAATTAACTAGAGAAACTGCCTTTGTTACAAAGCAAAATTGAATATTAATTATCTTTACCTGTTTGAGACATTTTATGCAAACGTGGACACAATTAAATTTTTGCAATCAAAACTTCGTTATATCTATTTTCTCTTTACAGATTTATTTCTCTTAACTGATTTATTATTACATTAGTTAATCTGCATTTTGATGATTGTAGGATTGTTGACAAGTATAGAAATATCAGCATATAAATCCCATAGATCTTATCTAGGGCAAGGATTTCTGAGATTTACCCTTCTTCTTTCTGCCAGTCTCTGTCTGCTCCTCTCTGTCTCAATAACTCATAAAATCCTCTCTTCATGCTGTTCCACCACAGAACATGACCTGACACTGAAGGAATATCCCCATCATGTTGCTTGATTCAGAGCTGCAAGAGGCCTATTTGTAACACACAATGTGATTATGGCTATACACCATTACACAACCAAAGAAGGGCACTTCTTTCAAGTATTTATAACTTACAGTAACCAAATTATTTCAATTGTAGCTAAAATACATAGTGCATATCTTCTTGCCCATCAGCAAGATAGATTATATTCAATTTCAAAATAAAATTGTGTATAGAAAATCTATGGAAAATACAGCCTTTGTACTATCTCTGTAAATCCAAGATGTGGTACTTCGCATATTTTCTCAAGACAAGAGCATTCATGAGGAATGCCCAACTTGCTACTGCTTTCCTCCTATGAGAAGCTGTGTAGATTCTGTCCACATTTTAGATGGAACCATAAGGGCTCAAACAGATGAAAAAAGAAGCTTTTCCTAACCATTTCTTTATGTGGCCTCACTAGACTAGGTATAGCTTTTTCCCCGCACAAAAACTTCCGGCTTTTGTGTTTCAGCTTTGAAGAGGTCTCTAAATCTTCCATATAAAAACCTTCCCATATAAGCAAGGAGTATGCAATTATATGAAGGCTTGCATTAAAAGATAAAAAAAAAAGAAAATGTAAAAAAGGCACTGTAGTAAAGATGTCGAAAACCATCCTGTGTTGCAGCTGCTGAAGAATAAGGCTCAGGATATAATGCTTGACTTCTTGACCTGTTTTATAAGAGGAAGGGGACATCCTGCCACCACCAGATGCTAATATGACTCCATCAGTGTGAATGACTGTTGGCCCCACTTGATGACACTGTTTGAGGTTGGTTGTTTCAGTTCTGTACAAATTTGCAGTCATCTGGAGCTTATTCATTTACCATGTTTGAATGGCTTCAAGGTTGTAATTCAAGACCTGCTGAACATGCTTTTAGTGAGACTGGGATCAAACCAATGCATACTAGCTAGACTTAGTCAACACCAGTAAAAGATGGAGAAAAAGGAAACAGGAAACTCAAAAATCTGAAATAGCTTTAGATACCGGGAATTCAGGAATATGCATTTTCCTTTTATTTGATAGCTCAGTCAAATCTGAAAGTTTAATGATTATTTAGTGCAATCTCACCAATTCTAATGAGTTGATTTGGCATTTGTACAGGTACCACGTGTTTCCAAGTCCCATTGATTCTAATTGCCCTTGCATAGAGGACCCAACATAAACATTTTCCAGCTTCAAATTAGATTTGGCAGCTGTGACACATACATTACTATGATTTTTATCCCTTCTAGGAGGCAAGGGGAGTTATGAACCCCTAATTGCTTCTCTGAGAAATATCCCAGCCCTGCCAACAGGGAAAGCCAAAAGCTTGCTTCAGCCAAAATCTTGTCATTGGCAGCTAACTGTCTTCACATAGCTTATCTTCATGTATTATGCTAGCTAAAATAAGTGACAATAAGTTAGATAAACTTCCAGTTCACTTGAACTGTGGAATCCGAAGATAAAGGATTTGATCATCAGTTTTCAAGTTCCCTGTCTAGAAGGTGATAAATTCACCTTGTTTCCAAAATAGGCTTTTAAGGCTGCCTACAAATGGCAGATGAACTCAGGAACTGCAAAGAGATTGTCAGGTCTGGACCATTGGGTCCTAAGGACTATTCTGGCTTGACAGGCTATATTACCCTCTGCTTCCTCATTACACTTGTGCTTCTCTCCCTCTCTCCAGAATAGGAAAAAGGTTAGGGAGAGGAATGAATGTTTTGTGTGGGAAAAAAACACAAAATGAGAAAAGGCTCTCACATAAAAATTCTAAAGGCTAAGTTGCCACCAGTATTATAATTCTTCTCCTTTTTTAAGCATTTGAATCTATCAGCTAGAAAACATTTATAAAAGGTATCTGAATTATTTCTAGGAAAGCAGAAAAAGGACAAAGGGAATGAAATACTATATTAGTGTCTGTGCCTGTTATGCATTCTATAAGGCTTCTAGGAGGTTGAGTTAAAAATGGAGGATTTTTTTCTTCCTTTAGAACTACAGAAATATCTTTTGCCCTTTAGTTCAGCTTTTATTATATAAAAATCATAGAGATTACATAATAGAAATATTTTAGTTGACATGGTTCCTTATTTTTTTTTCCTTTTCTGTGAATAACATGCATGTCACAAGGCAATAGTACAATAGTTCAATAGTTTAGATATCCTTATATGCTCCAGTGACACACTGAAATAAACCTTACAGTTTGTTCTTCGTGTATCCTTCTCAAACAAATCTTTATTAATTATCTGTTTAAAATGGAACACATTGTGTGTCTTCATAATGGGCCATATCCTGCTATCAATATTTTAACAGATCCCCTATGGACTGTAATGTGGAATCTGCTAAAAAATTGATGGCACCATTATGCTCAACTACAAGTATATTTATAATTAAATTATTTTTCTTTGTATTCATTCAGATTTCTGTTCATGAAAAACAGAAGTGCCCTGATTAAACTAATTAATTGCAAACACATTGTAATGTTTGTTTCAGTCTGAAAACCTGTCAAAAATGTTCATGATTTCTTGCTATAGATTAGCACACAAAAGTTCAGCAGCTTATCACGGATTCAGAAAATGTTACAAAAGACATTTACCATAAAAATAGGAAGCAATTGCTGTAATAAAATGTAATATATGTACATGGAGCACCTTGCTGAATAAAGCGACATAATAGAGAGGAAGGAAGGCTAGAAATTGTTAAACAGCAAACCTATGATAAAAACTGAAATGGAAGAATTTATGAAAAAGTCCTATTTTTTGCCTGCTGACTTTCATCAGGATTCACAATGCTATGGAAAACAGACCATAAAGTATCAGCAAATGCCTATGAAATCTTCACTCAAGAGCTATCTACTTTAGAAAAAAAAAAAAAAAAAGGATAAAAAATAATAAATCGGTGCCATTCAAAATTAAGCACACAGAGTTGTCGTGAAAAATACATTGAGCAATTTATTTAATAGGAATACTTTCCAGTGTAAGAGAATTAGGGTAAATTTCTGGGTTGTATTACATTGGAATAAGCCTTTTCACTACTGTTTTCCTTTACTGACCACCTTAAATCCTTATTTCTTATTCTTTCCACTGAGAGATGGAATTAATGTGTTGCTAGCTGGATTTGAGCCTGCTCTGGCTTTCTCTTTTGTTTCTCTGTTTCTCTTGGTAGCTTTTTGAGTTTGATTTTCCTTCTCTCTATAATGCTCTGCAGTTTCTGAGCACTTAAAAATCTTATAATGTACTAATTTTCAGAAACCATCTGGCAGATAAGGTAAGACTGGGTGACTAGCAATGCATAGGATGATCAAAAGCTTTGTGAATTCAGTGTTTGGAATTCTCTTTTTTCATGGTTTATGGTAAATATAACTGAGATTTCTAGCTTTTCATGCTTCAGAAATATATGTACGTCTGTTTCCAACTGTTTGGTTCATTGTTTTGTTTTTGTTTGGTTAGTTGTTTTTTTCTCTAGTGTTCAGAAACAATATACTGTTATAATAGGTTTATATGTCTATCTATAGGCTTTTATATGTTTTTTTTTCAATCGTCAAACTTTAAGTGGCTAGATTATTATGTGTCTCTCAAACAGGTTTTTTCAGCCAATAATAGAAAGCAGGAGAAGCCAACTGAGCAAAATTGGAGAACAGAAAGAACATATTGCTTCACCCTTCTGCAGTCTTTAAAGAATACAGGAAGCATTGGGCTAGGCTCTCTGAAATGTGGAGTATCTCTCACACAAATATGAGAGACAGTGGAGGCTTCTGGGCATCTCGATTTTAAACAGAAAATCTGTTCTTTCCTACAAAGTTTCTGACAGGATTGGAAAATTAAGTTTATGAATGACAGTTACTGAAATGAGAATGGAAGCAGCTCCATCATAGCTACCTGTCTTCACCATATTAAAGCTGAGCTTTTGTATTCCTTCTTGGATGCAGCGGGTGGACACACATCATATTCTTTTTTATGCTGCAGATCCTTCAAATCATTATTCAGTAAATAACACTGCAAGGATCTGTTGCAACAACAACATACAATTTTGTTGTTGATCATCCATAATGTGACTCAGTTTATGTACACAGATCCATTTGGTAAGTGTTTTGCAGACATACTTACCCCCAGAATCAGACCTTACCTTTATGTGGTGACTTAGTAATTTATGACAGAACAGAAGCCAAGCAAAATTTTCTTATCTTCTTATGAGAAAATCAAAATAAATATTCAAGTTTATGAACTGTTTTCCTTGCTTTGTACAGTACTACAGTATAAATATAGTCAAAATCAGTTGCTTCATGAGTCCTTTGGTCTTGACAACCAGAGAAGATACTCAGGAGGTTAAAAAATTTTCTTGTGCATGGCTTGAAGTAAATTTATAAATGTGTGTATATGTGGTTTTCTATAGAAAATCATCTAATCTGCTTATTCTGGTTGTAAATGAGCCCTGTTTCACCAAATTAAAGAATCCAAAACCCCATGGTAGAGGAAGGCTCCCGCTTTTTACAACTGCCCAAAAAGCTGCTCAAAATGGACAGAGTGAAGAAAGGATAATCCTTCTCTGTTCCACGCTCATGAAAAGTGCTGCAATGTGGGTGGTGTACTCTTGCCACGTATTTTTGGGCCACCAGTATGAGACGCATCTCAGGAGGTTACAAAAATAATTGCAGCAGGGTCTTTTTCTGGAGTCCCTATCTTTACATGGCTCTTTCAGTCTGCGAGTTGGTGTAAAACTGCAGTATGAGAAATTATCTTGAAAAATCTAATAAAAACTATATACAAAATGAAACTTTTAAAACACAGTGCAAGTGGACATGCCCAATTTGGTTTGTTTATAAGTTGCTTTCAGCAGATCTGCTTAAAATTGCTGTAGGCTGATACATCTTACAGGTAAGAGGCAGGAAAGTAATGCAGGATTTTTTATGGTTATCAGGGGCTTGAATTTAGCATTTTCCTGTTTCTACTTACAACGTAGAGATGAAATTGGTGTTTATGCTCTAGAAAAGTGTTAAGCAAATAGCTCAAAAAGCTTAGTTACGGTTCCAAGGCAAATGCATCAGTGTGTGTTATTTTTGAGATGCAGATTTTGTGCATCTGCAAATTTTGCACTAAACTGTACAATAGATGAAGGATGATCAATTAAGAAACATTAAACATTTCATATAAGCTATTAGATTTCATAATTTTAATAAAAACACTGTATTTCTGTGATACATCTGATTCTACTAGCTACATGATAAGCCTTACTTCAGTTCATTTAAATGAACCATAACTGTATTTAAAGCTGAATCCCAAAACCTACCTTAGTTGATTACAACACAAAATCAACAAATAAGCATGGCTTCAAAGGAATAGAACTAAGCCTCTATCTCTTACCAAATCCTTATGACTACTCCAGCAAAGTTCAGGGAAAGAGTTTTAAAATGACTCTGTGAGATATGTTGTGAAACAGATAATATAATATTCCTTTTGTGTTACACAGAAGCTTTAAAGCTCATAACTGACAGTTAAGCTAGTATGGAATTGCCCTTGTCTGGAGTCATCATCATCATCATCATCATCATCACTTGACTTCGCATGCAAAGATTTGAGAAGGGCTTTACCCACGCTTACTACGCACGCTGATGGCTAAAAAGACCAATGCAGCATAGACAAGTCCAGTTGCAAAAAGCACAGTGGAAGGTCTCCTTAGGTGGTGGAGGCAAGGCACTGTTCTTTCTGCTTTGTCTTTTCTCCTCAAGACTGATTCTGCATGTGCTCTCAAAAGAGACAGCAGCGTTATGTATGATGTGTCTCCAAATCTCCCGATTGGAGGCCAGGGTGGACCACTGATGGTTGTCAGTATGGCCAAGGCTAAGATATTGTTTCAGGGAGTCCTTATATCTCCTCTTTGGGGCGCTTCTCTTGTGTCAGCCAGTGGCGAGTTCACCGTAGAACACAGTCTTAGAGGGATGGTGATCCTCCATCCTGGAGACATGCCCTGCCCAGACAGCTGTGTTTTCAGCAGCATGGCCTCAATACCAGTGACCTCTGTCTGTTCAAGGACAGTAACATTAGACACACAGTCAGCCCAGTGGATGTTTAGGATTGTACGGAAGCAGCTCTAATGAAAGGGCCATAGCCCTTTGAAGCATCATGCTGAAGAAGATTGTGAATACAGTTGGTGCAAGAACACAACCTTGTTTCACACCATTGGTTATTGGGACAGGCTCAGAGAGTGCATTGCCACATCTGATTTGGGCTTGCTGATCCTTATGCAACAGAATAATCATTTTGCTAAACTTGGGGGGACATCCTAAATGTTCCAAGATCTGCCACAGGCCTTTTCTACTCAATAGTGTCAAAAGCATCGGTAAGATCAATGAAAGTTACATAGAGTCCCTTGTTTCGTTCTCTACACTTCTCTTGCAATTGTCTGAGAACAAATACCATGTCTATGGTACTTCTGTTTGCTCTGAAATCACATTGACTTTCAGGTAGAAGTTCTTCTGCTATAGCCAAGTGAACAGGTTCTGCATCATACTTGGTCCTCTATCCCAAACATGTACAGGTAGCCATATGCTTCACTCTTCTGATGCATCATCTGGAGGACATTCAGAGTTAGAAGAGGGCACAAATAAAGGCTCTGAGTTTTAAGTATTTACCACATATCTGTGGTAAGGATCCTGAGATTGACTTTTGTCACTTTAAACGGAAATTACATTCCTCAGATAAGGGCAATGCAGAAAAATTCTTAGCACCAGTCTAGTAATGGTTATAAAAGAGCTGACATTAGTGTTATCTAGTTATGCTAGTGTTATCTAGCACGTAATGCTAACTTATCAATAGAAGTATGTACTTATGCTTTCAATACACTGCTCTAGGAAGTACTACAGATTTTAACAGGACATGGCTTCTTTTGTAAGAATCTGATGCAGATTTTATATATCAATCATGGCTTAAAAATGGATCCACCTAATCAAAGGCTTACATTTACCTTGTCATCTCTTACTCCAAACTTAGCATTCAAGCAATGCAGCAAAACCACCTTTGTTCTGAACTCAGTAGGATGTGAAATGCCAGCATAGGAAGAAAACACCATTTCTCCATGTAGAAACAGACCATCAGAGATGTCAGGATTAATTGCAAAGTGAGCTGTCAGAAGTACTATCTGCATTGAAAACACAGATGCCAAACAGATTTCAAAATGAAAGTAAAATGCTGCTTTTCCCTCTCCCCCTTGTATGCATTAAAGACTAGTTATGAGTTCATTTCTGTGTCATGAGCCAAAACTGTCCTGCCCATCTGGCAGGAGAAGGAAGCTCTTTGGGTTCTAGTCACAGTGAGTGCAGTTGGTTCAGCCGAAGGCTATGTCTATACGGCACATTGCAGTACAATGTAGAATTGTCAAAGTTACGTATAAATGGACAGGCTTGAATACTGGGAGCAATAAAACCAAATTAGTGAATATTTCTGCTTGGATTAATATATATTTCTTGTCATAATGGGATTGGTGCATTAAAATTCCAAATGAATTAGCTTCGATGGAAATGTTGCTATATTGCTTCTAGTATCCAGTCTAGTGCCAGCATGTCTTTATGTAAAACAGCTGGGTTATCCTGAAACAGATTTTGTAGGCATAGTTAATATAGAACACTATCTTGAGTATGTGTGCTGCTCCAGTTATAGAAGACTCAATTTACCCCTACACAAGTAATCTCAAGGAGTCTGTTGCTTGCCACAAGCCCAGACGAGGATATTGCAGCAGAATTGCCAAGGCAGTATCTCATGGGAGCCACTAACCTTTGTTGCACACAAAAAAGTGTGGAAAGCACTCTCAGGAAGATAACAAATGGCACTAAGCTGGGGAAGCAATTTTTATGCTGCAGTGTACCTGTCCAATTTTGTGCTTCCAAAGACATTGACAAAGTGGAGTGAGTCCAGTGGAAAGCCACCAGAATGTTTGGCAAGCTGAAGCACATAATGCACTAGAAGCTGAAAGACCTAGCTGAAAGACCATTTTGAGGAAGAGGAAGCTCAGGAGCTGTCTTTATTATTTTATGGAATTTAGAGAAGTGGGACCCAGAATCTTCCCAGTGTGCACAGCAAAAGGAGGTGACAGATATAACAGACACAAACTGCACCTAAGGGAATTCTGACTAGTGAAAGGAAAAAAATCTTCACAGTGAGGGTGGTAAATCACTGCAGCAGGAGTCCAGAGATGTTGCAGAGTCTCCATCTTTGGAGATATGGAAAACTCAAGTGAACAGCGGCTTCAGTAATGATCTAACTGAAGTTAGCCTTACAGTGACCAGGGGATTGGACCAGGTAATGACCAGGGATTCCTTCAAACTGAAATTATTCTATGTTTCTGTGATTATTAATGGACTATGGAGTCTTCTCTAGTCATGAGACTTACATACTCATGTCTATGCCTCTAAACTCTTACTCTCAGAAGGTGCTCACATGCAGACTGATTACTGGGAACAGTCCCTGGCCCATGCTGTCAATTGAACTGTTTGGGACATGTTAGCTGTAGCAGATCAAAGTCACACCCGGCAGTTTGGTAACATTTGAAATTATGAAAGTTGATCACCTATTGATCAACCTTGTGGTCTGATTGTTCTCTTTGGTTATTAGCTTGAATATGATCATATTAAGGAAGATAAATAATGTAGTTTATAACCAGGAGTGATCATCTAAGTTCACGTGTTGTATATAAAATATTTTAATAGTTGCTATAATGTCCAAATTCCGTTAAAAGGCTTTCTGCTATCAGAATGTGAAGATGAATTAGTAAAGTGCCCTGTAAGTATAACTAATTCCTATCTTGCTGAAAATATTTATGTAGGTCATGGATGTTTAGAATTCTTCTCATTTGAAAAAAAAAAAAAAAAGAGAAGAAAAAAGCATTTTAACATGAATATGTGCTTTTGTGGTTTTCCTAAGGCTGACTGGATTTGAAAAAGTATTGTCTAAACAGAAAGTGTGGTGATTCATTTTCATGGAAATACAAAGACCTTTGGTACAAAGCATTTATCCAGAAATTGGTTTGAAAGGCTTCTTTCTGTTTTTAAGCCAAATTCCGCTTTCAGACAGAAGCATGTGGCTAACCTGCAGTTAGCAGATACCAAGTCACTGGAAGCTGTATGTAAACTTATAATGGTACAGTTTGGCTCAAACATTTTAGTACTTATGCTTTATCTTTTCCAGAAAGTATTAAATAATATCAATGCAAAGCTTTATTCAAAATGCTTTTTGATAAATTTTGTGCAGCTGACTGATACTGAGAATGTAACAGTAATGAGTTACGGTTTCAGCTCCACCAACTTGGTCAATATATACTTGATATTAAATGTCTGAGTCAGCTCACAGGAATAATAAGGTTGCTCTTGTATTCAAAGATAAACACATACGAAAACGCTTCTCTGGGTACAGCACAGGACTGGCTTTCTATCACATGTGCTTATGCATAAACATCAACTTGGCTGCTACTCTAGTAAATAATAGCGTTACTCTTATCAAAATGGCTGAGAGCACTTGGGGAATAAGGATTATAGTACTCATCAAGAATTTATATTACTGTTTGTTAAGTAAATGAGAAAGGTCATAACCACAATAGATACTGATGTACAGGCGCAATTAATTGTCTACATTGTAAATTCCTACAACAGTGAGGGCACTTCCTGTAGGTTAATAGCTAGTTGGTAGTCTAAGCACATGTACAGTTATAATGAGAAAGATAAAGTAAGTTTGATTTTAATAGTGCTGCAGCTACAGTGCTAGAAGTACGATATCCAGAGCAATGCTAGAAAATAGAAACTGTGTGGTTGAATTCTTTCTCATAGTTGAAGAGGAAAGACTGCTTGCTAGTCAGTGAAGATGCAGGCAGATCCTTTTTCCAGGGATACATATAAAAGTCATGATCTTTGGAGTTTTTTCCAGAGCTGCAAGTTATCTTTCCGCTGTTTTTCATTTTGTTTAGGAGATGCACAATTTTGCATCAGACCCAGACTACTTAGTAACTAAATTAACATAAGGCCATTCACTCTGTCCTTTTATTTACTGACCTTATGGCAAGCTCTAAACATGAACCACATTACTTTTCATCAGAGCTGTTTATTTGATAAACCAGCCACAGCTTCACATACAATGAAATTCAAGTAACCAGGCAAACCCTGCTTTTTCATTAGGTCTTTTCAACTGGCAGTGAGAACATTTAGATCATTTTACTGATTTTCTTTGAAATCCATGTAGCTGACAATAAACAGATTTGGGAGTTGCTGCAGTACAGGGTGTCTCTCTGTCATCTTCTGCAGGGGCTGGCTGGATGTCCTACAGTAAAGGTTAGGTTATTGTACTTACTCCTCTGTCAATGCATGGCTGGCAAATTGGCCAAGGCACACTTCCTGAGTGTGTATTATAAATGCATTTTGGAATTTGAAGAGCATAATGATGAATTAGCGTATACACTACTGAAGAGGTTGCTGACTGAAAATTAGTGAGTCACAGACCTTTACTACTAACGCCGTCATCCATTAAGAAAGCACTTGATCCCTCTCTCTCTCTCCCTATTTCTCTCTGTCGTTTCAGAGTACTCTGTGGGAAAGAGACGTTCCAATTGAAATTCAAGCCAAGTAAAACAGAGAAGAAAAATGTTGTTTTCTGTGAACTGAAAACTGGGTTACAAGTTTGCGTAGATGGAAGGAGCTCCAAAGGGTCACGCTTTTGGAATCCTTTGTACTGTTTGACAAGTTATTTAAAAATACCAGTGAACTTAAGGTTTCCATTTATTTTATTTTTTTTATGCTACAGTTTAGGGTATTTGCTACTGATTGAAATAAAGAACCTGATCATAATAAGGTTTTTAAAGAAAAAATAACAAAGCACCTGAAATGGCTCAGTTAAGATATAGGTGTATTTACTCAATTCAGTGAGTAAATATAATTTTATGTTCTTTTTTGAACAAGTGCAATCCTGTGCCCACAGCTACTATTAGTAGATGCTGATGACGGTGCTTGAGAACAGTTGTGGGGTATTGCCCAGTTTAGCTGGAATGCACACACTAAGGGGTCTGAAACAAGCTACTAAATAGATCTGTAGAAAATTTGATGCAGACTACTAAAAAACTGTGAGAGAAACAATATAGCACATTAGTGGTACTGTGACAGAGAGCGATGGACACTCAGGACATTTCTCCTGTGATTTGCCTTTAATAACATTGACTAGTTGCATAGCTGGCTTGAGGAATAGGAAAAGTTAAAAAAAATATTGGTAGATTCTCTGGTGATATTGCTGATGAACAACATCCGTAAACATTAAGAAATAAGACTTCTATGATTAATGTAACTTCCTTATATACTAAATGTAAATTAGATAATATGGCTGGGCAAGGAATTCAGAATATGCTAGAATCTTGCATTTAGGAATGCAAGGGAAAGGCAGTGCTTGGGTCTTATTCTTAATTTGCCAGGAAGGGTTAGACCAAATGATCCTTGAGGTCCCTTCCAACCTGGTATTCTATGACTCTGTATGATTGCCAGAAGACCTCTGGCCTAGTAATTCATTGATCTTTATTTACATAGATATGTAAATAAATAGCTATGTAAACAAATAATACCTATGGCTGATCTTCAGACCTTCATCAAATCCATACTCAATGATCATTCGCTGGCAGTGTTCAAGGCCAGGGGAAGTTTAGATTGGTTATGAGGAAGAAATTCTTTACTGTGAGGGTGGTGAGGCACTGGCATGGGTTGCCCAGGGAAGCTGTGAATGCTCCATCCCTGGTGGTGTTCAAGGCCAGGCTGGACAGAGCCTTGGGTGGCATGGTTTAGTGGGAGGTGTCCCTGCCCATGTTAGGGGGGTTGGAACTAGATGATCTTAAGGTCCTTTCCAACCCTAACTGTTCTATGATTCTATGATTCCTGTTCAATCATATACATGAACAATGCAACTGAAAATGATTTCAAATACTGTTGAGCAGTTAAAAGTAATACTTCTTGGGAAAACCCAGAGAGCACAATATTGAAATTGTGCTCAGAAAGACTGCTTTTTCTGTCTTTTTTGGTTTTTATTTTTTTTTTCCCTTTTCTTTTTTCATCAGGAATATCAAACCAATGCATTCCTTTTTCAGGTTGGTTGACCTGAATCAGTATACTCTGTTTCATTTGACTGTCTCCAAATACTGCACTTTGTGTAAAATACTATGACTGAGATCGTTATAGGGACTTTGTTCTGTTTACCTCCCAAATCTTCCACTGCAGGAAATTATATTCGAACAATGTGTCCATATGATGAGATCAGAATTTTGTATTCATTTACAAGGGAAATGCAGGCTAACTTCAGTACTTGGGGATTTTAATGCAGATTTGAATACAAAAAATATGATGTTATCAATCTGTATAGAACTTGAAAAATGTCTTAGGTGGCAACTTTAAGGAACTTGTACCGTGTTTGATAACTGTTGAATGCATTCAGCAGTGTCTAGGACAGGGAGCTGCTCTCATAAATATAGCATAAGCATGTAGACTGCCACTTAGATGTTCAGAGTGAGTATTAGTTGATCTTTGAGTGTATAGTCTTTGGTGGCTACAAGGTGGGAATATTACCTTATACCAGTCTTCCAGTATCTGAAGGGGGCCTATAGGGATGCTGGGGAGGGACTCTTCGTTAGGGACTGTAGTGAGAGGACAAGGGGCAATGGGTTCATACTTAAGCAGGGGAAGTTTAGATTGGATATGAGGAAGAAATTCTTTAGTGTAAGCTTGGTGAGGCACTGGAATGGGTTGCCCAGGGAAGTTGCGAATGCTCCATCCATGGCAGTGTTCAAGGCTGGATTGGACAGAGCCTTAGGTGTTATGGTTTAGTGGGAGTTGTCCCTGTCCATGGCAGGGGGGTTGGAACTAGATGATCTTAAGGTCCTTTCCAGCGCTAACTATTCTATGATCCTATGGTTCTATGATTTCAATACTTTCAGGGTGGTGGGGTGAAAGGATGTTCGCAGTGGTGCCCACAGATTTTGTATTTTGAAAGGCAATGTCTCTTCTTTTTTTTTGTCTGCACTGACATTCCTGGTTGAACTATGTCTGTCTTCAATAAATATAAGGCAAATTACTTTCTGCCTGAGCATCAGAGTGCGCAGGAGGGTCAGCACAGCTGACTGTGAGTCCTGAAAGAAGATGTTGCTTTGATGTTAGCCTTGGCAGCTCACGGGGTTGTAGCTGAGTTGGTACTAACCTAACTGTCTTAGGTACTGGTAAAATGTGGCTGTGACAGCAAGTAACTCAGTGCATGCTGGCACCTGACAAATTCAGTAAATATCTGGGAGGCGAGTATACACCAAGTTCTCTGTTGCCATGACTACGCACACTGCCATCTTCTGATCCAGTGTCATTATTTTGGTCATTTGTTAACGCCTGAAATTGAACAAAGCTAAAAATAATAACACAAAGTAAATTTGATTTCACATGCTGCTTGTACTCTAGATTATGGGAAGTTATGAAAGTGTAATTTGTGTTAAAAAAGAAAAATCACCATACAAGGCACTAAAATGCCAGAGCTGATTTCCACTTTTGCTTACATTGTATAAATGTTTTTTTTTTTCAAGATTTGCAAACACTGTATCTCGAGTACAACTGACTTTTTGACTTACGGCTATTCAAACATGACATGATTATATGTAATAGGAGTAGCATTTAACCCACATAAAAATAATCATAATCTGACAAAGTGCTAAGTAAACTTTATTAGTCCTCTTGACAGAGCAAGTGAGACTATCCAGAACCTTTCTTAAGATACTGTTTACTACAGCATTTTAAAGAAAGAATTTGATGAAGCTTATGTGGCAATATGTAAACAGAGAATAACATAAAATTTTGCTGGCTACATAAAGTGAAAAAAATGCAAAAATATGCAAAAATGATTATAAATATGTGGTAGAGAAACTGCTTTTTTGATTGTTTCCGAAGTGTCAAGCTAAACCAGTTCTTACATACGTGTCTTGAAAGCAACTAAAGGAATATAAAATCTTATTATTTCTACTGGACAGTTATCGTCATTGGTCTGCATATTTTGTAGCTAATGGACTATTATATCCCGAAACCTGTGGACTAGCTAGAAGAGCAAGAATTGGTGAGCAGAACACAGACAAGGAGCCCGGTGCAATAGTGGTTTTGCCTTCCTGAAAGTACTGTCAAGCTAAGATCCTTTCTCCTACAGCAATAGTACAATGCAGAATAGAGAATACATTATTACCTGAATTTATCCTTTCTAATATTAGCACTAGTCTATGAAAGTCAATTGCAATCATTCAGAACAAAAAATAAGAAGTAAGAAAATAGGAATTTTTCAAAGTAAAAAAGCACAAAACTTCTAGAGCTGATCATTTGCCTCATTTGCTGCTTTGTGACTATTCGTCTTTTAACTGAAAGTATCAAGACTCGATTATATGAAGGACTATTTAATTACATAAACTCCTGGGAAATTTGTGCTTCTATAAAAAAAAGTTCAACCCTATGATTCATTTGGGTATAGAAGGAAAATATTTATAATCTTTTTGAAGGGTACTGCCTCAACAGAATTCAATAGATAAAAGAAAATATTCTTTATTAAAACAGCAAAGAGCATCCATAATTTATACCTACAGTTTCTCTGATATACTTCTCCATTATTTCATAACTTTTGATTTTTCATACAAAGAACTTGAAAAGTCATGATAATATGCAATATTGAAAATACATTAATAGCAATTAATTACACATTAAGACAAATGTGTTTCTTCTGCTGATTTCACATCTAAGTCTAGCACTAAAATGTGAATTTCCTACCCTATCTATAGCATGAAGCACTTCAATACACTCAGTTTCAGCAGAGAAAAAAAAATGACTGAGGAGTCAGGTTTTGCTCTAACTTAGACACTGTCACTGTAAAACTTGTCTCAAGAAAGTTCCAAGTGTCACTTAGGGAGCTTAGAATAACTGTAGTTAAATCAAAGAAGAGCTTTGATGGCAGCTATTATGACAAGTTATTTAAGTGAAAAATTACTGGTGAGAACTGAGGAAAGGTTCTCACAATAATTAGATGTAATAATAGAAGTAGCTGGCAGAGCAACATAGCATTTTAATTTAGTTAGTTATTTTTGGACTTAGCTCCCCCCGCCCAGCTGACAATAGTCAGATCCAAAAGCAAACAGTGTGCCCCTTCAGAGGCAAAGACATAAAATTGGCTGGTTTAAACCCACAGTTCATGATACTGCCCCATTCCTGCAGCATTGTTTAAAGTACAATGCAGAGCACTGGGTCAAAGAGAGCTGAGACCAAATCCAGCCAAGACCAAATCCAGCCCCCTAGCAATGGTTGTGAACTGTTTCATGTAAAACTGAAATTGCCTGCTGCTATGTGAATAAGCTTCCTGTGAACAAGGATCAAATATGAGACTCACTTTATGCTTCCAGTTATTAATCAAATATAGCTAGAAATATGAATCCCATGAGTGTTTGCAGTTAAAATGTAATGTTTTCAGTCAAGCAAAACTGTTAGTCAAAGACAGCAAATTCACTTTTAATGTATAGATTAATGGCATTGGCTGGAGTTCCATTCAAAAAACACAGATCCTGGATGACTCTACCAGACAGCAAAGGTTGCGTATACACACATAGGCATACAAGCAATAAGTAAGCAACAGCAACCAGTGAGAAAGGAAAGATGCATATGAAAAGTTGGAATGTCTAAGAACTGCAAATATTGCCATCCTGTGTGGAAACAAATTAAGCAGGCTTAACCTATATAACCATTTGGTTTCCTTTGTTTCAGGCAAGATATATGATATTTATTTGTAGAAAATTAAGTTGAAGTTAGATCTACAAAGAAATTTAGTGAAATGCATTTGGTAGATTTGGGGAGATAGGGCTCATCAGTTACTATTTCATACAGGGTGGAACACTTTGTCCTTCCTTCTCTCTGGGGTTGTTGGCCAGAGCTAGAATTACAGCGATAGTGATCCAGAGGACAAGTCTTGGAAATGGGGTAATGGGAATAACCTAGTACTGTTTTGTTGCCTGTGCAAACACCCTTGTTGAAGCCCATAGCAGAAGACACATACAGTAACTTTGATGATTAGGCCATGTATCTATCCATCTGTGACATTTCTATGTTAGGCGTTCAAAGGATTATACTCCTCAAAACTGTGAGATATCTCTTTTCATATCTCTATTGAAGAACATGTACCAATGCACACCAGGATTTCTGTTTTCATTTCGTGTTTTGATGTCAGCAAGAAAAAGTGGGTGTCTTACACCACCATATAGAATCATAGAATAGTTAAGGTTGGAAAGGACCTTAAGATCATCTAGTTCCAACCCCCCTGCCATGGGCAGGAACTCCTCCCACTAAACCATATCACCCAAGGCTATGTCCAACCCAGCCTTGAACACCCTCAGGGATGGAGCATTCACAGCTTCCCTGGGCAACCCATTCCAGTGCCTCACCACCCTCACAGTAAAGAATTTCTTC
>JANRGW010018638.1:0-15963 GCA_024733675.1 Psilopsiagon aymara | reverse complement strand
AGGGACGCTGTCCCGGCGGCGGGACTGCGGGAGGAGGGCTGGAGGTGGGGACGGAGCGCGGCGCGGCGGGAGTCGCCCGCTGAGGGGGCGCGAGGCCGGGCGATTGCGCTGGGCTCGGCGGGAGGACGGCGGCAGGGCTGGCGGCGGCTGGGAGCTCTCCTGCCAGGCTGGGGTGCAGGTGGCGGCGGGGCCCGAGCGGGAGGGATGGAGAGAACGGAGCGGAGCGGCCGGGCTCGCTGCAGCGCCCGTTGCAGAGGGCGTTGTGAGACTGCTGTAAACAATGGAAACTTTCTGCTGCGCGAAGGGTGCCGCTGCCTCCTGGCCTGCTCCGGCCGTGCCGTCGTAGGAAGTGGGTGTGCGGGGTTAACGCTGTCCTTCCTGAGCCGCCTGCCGCTCGGGAGTAACAGTTAGTGTGCTTATTTTAGCAGAAACGAGCTGCTGGATGTAGAAGTGAAGTAGCTCGTGTGCACGGAAAATGCCTCTAAGGGACAAGTGTTGTCAGACTGACCACCATCACCATGGATGCTGTGAACCAGGTACAGTGGTGTGTGATGCTTTGGCTGTTTTGCTTCTCTGCTCTGTTAAAAGCTTGTGGAAACTGTTGTTGTGTTGTAAATGTGCATCATCAGTGACAGTTCTGGATATAGAAAGTTTCTGAATTTTGTTTGGTAATGTTTTTTTAGTATCCCTGAACTGTCATGTTAAATTTATTTTAGGAAGATAACTTCTGAGTGCCTCCAGGATGTGCAGTAATCCCCAAACCACCACATGGGCTTTGTATTTAGTGGGAGAGGAAGGCAAGAAGTTGTGTAAAACAACTGTGCCTTTTGTTGCCAAGAAGTGTACTAGTCTGTTTTGTTTGTTTTTTCTTGTAAAATGACAATTCTGGCAATCTCTTGCATTCGTTGTTTGTTTTTACTTTATATATCTGTGTGAACTTGAAGATCTGATTCTCAGAGGAGCCAAAAAGAAAAGGTCCTGAAATGTCTGTTTGCTATGTGACATGGAAGATGCCATCAGTGGAAAGCGTAATGAATACTTTGAAGGTTTAGCTAACTTGCTAGATTTTATTTTCTTTTTCTGGTAATTCTTCTGCCTACTGTTACTTTTGGTAGCCTAAAAGGAAATGTGCTTCTTTTCTTGTGGCCTTGTTGTAGAGCGTGTTATTTGGATGCTTTCACTTGTGTTTTGAAAAGAAAGGCATCAATTTGGGGAATTAATAGTGGAAAGTATGAGCATGGCAACATGATAATGCTCCTTAATTAAATGTAATTTGAGAGTAGGTATTGTTTGCAAGTAGAAACAGTTCTTTGTGTTTAAGTTGAAATGGCTATGAATTGTTCTAGTGCTTTAAGACAGCTAAAATACTTTTCTTGCCTTACAAATACCAGCAATGTGTTATGTCTGCTTCAGTATGTCACTCCTCTTGATGTCAGTGGGTGTTGCACATGCATAGAAGCAATATGCAAACCAAAATATACTATTTTGAAGAATAGGGACTAGGCCAGTAGCATACAATATGTCATTGTGTTACAGATCCCCAAACGATTAGCTGATTTGTAATGGTTGTTATGTGTTCCTATATATAATAGTATGTTATGGGGCCAGCATAGTTGGAGGAGTGTTCATTCTATCGTTCCTTTCTTAGACTGCTTTTCTTTCTGATGTTCTTTTCAGCTTGAATTTATTTTTAACCTTGCATGTTTTAGAATGACTTTTCTGTCAAAATGAATTTAATCTGTTTGCACTTTATATCTCTAAGTAGGTTTATATGATGCCTCTAGTACTCTTTATCAAAAGTAACTTTCTTAGAGATGCTTGGTGCTTCATTTAAAAGTGGAAACCTTACAATGGGGTTAAAAATAGAACCAAATGAATAAGGTAGGAGCCAATTTATAAAGTTAGTTATTTTGTCAGCAGGAAATGAAAAAGAAGACCTAACTGACAATTTTGTGAACATGTGCTTTATGCTTGAGTAAGGCTCTTATTTAAATTTGGGGTTCCCTCTGAGCAATACTTAATTGCTGTATGCATATATGGCAATGGAATGCTGCTGATACTCATAAATACTGCTTATTTGAATAACATAACAGTTATCCTGATCATTAAATGTTTTGGTTTCAGCTGATTTTACAAAGCTTGTGATGTGGAATGAAACTTCATAAATGAGATGTACCTTCAGCAGTTTGCTTAAACCAGAAGCATTTCTTGAATGTGATTTTATTGGTTAAAGTGTTATAATAGCTCTTTTTGGTGTATACACTATAATTGCACTTATGCTTTTTGGTTTTTTTATCCTGATCACTGCTACTTTAAATTTGGATTCCATGCTTAGGTGGTACTGAAATCACATACCTGGCGAAGTACAGTATTTGGTAATGCTTTTTTGAACAGTTGTTTCCATTTGAATGATAGCAATCAAGTAGATTATTCTGGGGAACTGCTTTACTTGACACAAATTTCTAGTGAGCTGATTTGGTTTTATATATGGTTTTGTGTTTGATATATATGGCTTTGAATATACATTTTCTTTACATCAAAATGATAGAAAACTGTCAGAGATCATCATGGCTGGAAAATTAAGTATTGGTTGTTTTTTAATTCAAAGCAGATGAAAATTTTTGATTAAGGCAGCTTTTACTGTAGTCCTGGTCTTTCTTTTTAGCTAGTTTATTGTACGTATAGAAAATACACACTTTAATAAAAATCACTTGAGTGTTCCCTAATGGCTTATTGTTCTTTCATGTATTTCAGTGCACCTGTTGGAACCTGGTGATCCTCCGTTATTACAGCAGCCTCTGCAGACGTCAAAATCTGGTATTCAGCAAATCATTGAGTGTTTTCGATCAGGTATGAAGCTATGTCTATTTTGTGAAAAGTTCATTACTTTGTTATAAGAGTTATGTATATTCAGTATATTAACCAACATCTGACTTTCTACATTTTTTTCAAACTGTTTATAGGTTTTTGATATTAGGTGCTGTTCCTTTTAATAAGGGTTTTCATATAAAGTAGTGAAGGTACAGCTTCTGCTGTATAAGTATCTCTCGAAAACATTAAAAATTAGTTTGTTATTCTGCTTTGTGTCGTCACTTCTGCTTTTATTAATGAGTTCATTCTAAACTCCTGAGGTGAAGAGAAAATTTAGTATTTACCTTGAACTTTTCAGAATTGCTTTATCATGTTACTTTTAAGGTGTTCCTTATGGGTTTTAGGAGTTAGAGTACATAGCTGTGAACCTAAGAATAACGAGCATTGGGTGAGCATGCCAGAGATGATTGAAACCGATGTTTCTATGTTTTTTCCACATAGAGTTGTTTTATATATATACATGAAAAGTTTCACTGGATGTGAGAGTTGTCACTAATAACCTTTTTTAGTTTGATTTGATTGCCTCAGGCCTCAGATATGCATGCCAGGCTCCTTTTGTTCAGAGTAAATTAATGGAATCTCTACTGGTAATAGCACCAAGTAGCTGAAAGTACTCTGTCTCTGGACTACTTCCAGGTTGTCCTCACTGGCAGGTGTTAAATTGATAGTTTACCTTGACATCTTCACTCACCTGCATCAGGGAAGTTGAACAGAAGGGAAAAGGACTTAGACCAGGATTTTACTGCTAGTTTTGAACAAACATTTCATTATGGAGGGAAACTATTTTGCTTCTTGTGTTAAAGGAATAGAAATGAAAGCCAGATTATTGTCCATAACTATTTAGGGGGGTTTAGCAGAGTCTTCTGTCATCTGCAGCATCAAGAATAACAGATGAAATTGATTTTTTTTTTTCCTAAAAATGATATTGCTTGCTAAAGGCATGAGCTTTGGTTTTTCTGCCAAAGAAGTATTGGTAACAACCAGCTTTCTGTCCTGATTTCTTGTGACCATGTTGTTATCCTGGTGTTAACATTTACAGCTATTAGCATAATTTGACAAAGTATCACCTTCCTCAGTTAGATCTAACTACAAAATAGAGAAGGCTTCAGTAAGCTGGAGGCAGCATATGCTGTTAGGAGGCTGACTGCTTGTTGCCATAATCTGCAGTTGGGTCAAGAATAAGGAGATGTTTTTGGTGTTTTTTTTTTTTTTTTTTTTCCCCTCTGCCTGCTATATCCACAAAACCAGTGGATAATTTAAATTTATTTGCTGTTTCTAGAAGTCCCTAAAGGTCTTCAGTTTAATTCAAAAGGGTCAATTATTTTTTAATTCCCAGCAGTGAAAAGCTTCATAGTTGCATAAGGATGGTTTGAAGCTGGAGTGACTACCATGTCATCTAGCCTGACCTATGATATGTCAGAAAATCCTGTAATCTCACACAGATTCTTAAAACTAATTCTTAAGACCAGTAATTTCGATTAGCTGAAAACATTTTAGTCCTGAATGGAAAAAACTTGAAATATCAGTCAAGACAGAGAACAAGGAACCTGTGTGTCGCTTGATTGGGAAACAGTGATGATTTAGGTGATTTTTTTGTTTTGTTTGTCTAGGAGAGGGGTCTGTGGCAAGGGCATCATCAACAGCAAATTTTTGGCCAAATTTTGGATTTTTTTATGCTGTCACCAAATTTGAGGCCTTTTGTTTGAATTATAGTTTGGCATTTTACTGGAATTCAGTCTACATGGAGCATCTTCAGTTTTGTTCAGATGGCTTTTTTTTCAGTGGTTTTCTGTATCTGCAGAAATTCAAACGTGGTTGATGAGATCTGAATAAACAACTTGCTTTTGGGGGATATCTGTCCAAGTTTTAAATTTGGGGTTTTCACTGAATCTAAGTGTTTGTCCGCTAGTCTAAAAATACAGGTCAGATGAAACCGAGATGGTAATGCTTGAAGAAAGAGCAGTGAGAAGAAAAGATGGGGTTAGGGCTAGGGTCCAAGAAAGGCATAGGAGGGGACAGAAACTGGACAGAAGCCTCACTTAGTCAAGTTTGGCATTTTTACGCAATTGTTGAAGACTGAGAAGACATGCTTTGCTAAAACTCAGTTGTGAATGATGTGCTACTGCTACATCAAGAAGGAAGAAGTTGCCTTGGTAAGGCCCATTTGCATTGAATAACTATTAATTGTTATGAAGTTATTAATATTTGAAAGGGGTGCGTTGAGGAAATAGTTCTCAGTCTGAATTTGATCTTTAAAAGGAGGTCTTTAACAATAAATTTGAACTTCAGTTTTGGCTTGAAGAATGTCTTGATACTGTTTCACAGTTGTCTGATACTATTTATTTTCTGGTCTAGTTTATGCTTTTGCTTATTTAACAAATTTTGATCGATTTTGGCTAATTCCATTTTTTTAAAAAAAGCAAGATAATAAGCTGGATTTGGTAAGCTAGTGTTTCTTTCTAATTTGGAGTGGTAAGTATTGACAATTGCTAATCCATTGCTAATTGTAGGCCAAATTTTTGTAAGACGAGAAATGAAGAAGTGAATTTGAAGTGTACTTAAACTCTGAATCTTTTAGTTCTTTAAGCATGGGAGGAACTGGATACATCAACAATACTAGATCAAGCCGTATCCATGGGGAGTTTCTGAATATGCAGTGTATAATAGGAAAACCTGTGTAGCATATTTTGTCATACTGCCTATGTTGTAATAGAAAAGTTACTTACTTAAATTATATATATTTTCAGTAGGCTGAAAAGATGTCTGCAGTTCTGCTTTCTTGCCTAAGGATCATCATCTTGATCTTGGGTCAGATTTTTGTAGTAACATTTCTTGACCTGTTCGTTATTCACTTTGGTTTATTGTAGGCTCTATTTTTTTGCCTTGCAAGGTACTGTTTTTACATGAAGGCGCTGTATCTATCTTGTTTTCTCAGCACTTTTGAATAAGTTTAAAGAAGGAATACTGTGGGCTTCTTTAAGTGCTCTAGGTGCTTGTTCTTCCCTGTTGGGCAATTATGTTGCAGCATCCAGATATTGTAGCATGGACTCCTTCCTAGCATTACTTATTAGTTTTTATCATAAATCATCATGTTTTTCCCATAAGCTCTAATTGCATAATCCTAGACTTCCTTTTTCCAAACTAGTCTTATTTTCATAATAAAATTTTGAATATGTGTCAAACTTAAGAATGCAGTAAAGTAGTATTAACACAAGATTAAATGCTGTTACAATTGTTATGTTTTAAAGTGTTACCTTTTTCATGCCATGATGTGGATTATAAGATGAACAGAAAACCTTCCTTAAGTGTAATGTTTTGTTTATTACAGGAACTAAACAACTTAAACATATCTTGTTAAAAGATGTGGACACCATTTTTGAGTGTAAATTGTGCCGGAGTCTCTTCAGAGGATTACCAAACTTAATTACTCATAAAAAGTTTTATTGTCCTCCAAGTCTCCAGATGGATGACAGTAAGTCTTACTAATTAAAATATTTAATAAAGCTCTCTGAAGTTGAGAAAGTTATCTTTCTGTACCATTTATACAAACCTACCAGAAACAAAATGCAAAAAAAAAAAGTGGAATTAAATTTCAGTAGCAACACATGTAGATAACTTTTATGGTGGTAAAGAAGCTATAGCACACATTTACTATGCATTAACAACCGAGATCCTTGTTAATGTCATAATTTGATAGCTAGTTATATGTCCAGCCTCTTAATGGAGAGTGTCTCTGTTAACACTTTGTGTTCCTTCTTCCCCTTTTTCTTTCCTGTTTTTCCCTCTTTACTGTGAAAGATACCGAAAAGCATGCCAAAGGACTGGGAAATTAATCTTGTAGAAAGGTGTAGATCTAAGAAAGCTTTTCTGTTTTAGAACAGCATGGTTGTGATGGAATTCAGCTTTATGCTGTAAATTGCCTGGGATCAATATCCATCATTTTCTCCTGTACTTGGGAAGTGCTCAGTGTCATGGACACAGTCCTTCAGTCTTACTGATTATGAAACACAGACTAAAAGTTCACCATTTTCTTCGAGGACCCGCACTTCAATAATACTGTGTATTTCCCACTATTTCATCTCCCCTTGGTCTGCCGTAAGATATTCTGTGATCAGGCTGAGCCCATCACCGTTGTTGTAGAAATCAAACTTTATTATTAAAAGAAAGATGATGAAGAAAGGGTAAAGTTTTTATGGAAAAAGAGGTTCATTGAAGTCACATTCCAGTGGTGATTTTTTTTGTTCATCTGAGTAAAACTGAATAATTTGGAAGTGTGCCAGCATTCAAAAAAGGTTTGTAAAGCTTTTTAATTGTCTTGATCGCTTGACTAGATCAACATAGATGCAGTGAGGATTTTTCTTTTCTGATTAATGCATTCCTGCCTCAATATTTTCAGAATTAGGACTGAACTAAGATGTACATAGGCAATTCTTCTCCCGTATTGTGTCAGTTAATGTTGTGAAGGAGAAAGGTGAGAAGACTAGTACTGTCACCTTCCTTAAAAGAGTGTGCTTGGCCAGTTGCAGAGTCACAGAGCTTCCCTGTGGAAAGGGGTGAGTTGTATTTTCAGAGCAAGGTTGGAAGTGCATCTGACTTAGATGCAAAAGTTCCTAAGCAAAATAAGAGTACCCTCCGTAAAGACTTCCCATCCAGCTCCTGATATCCTAACCTTCATTTAATTTGCTGGTTAGCTTTCATATTTCACTGCTTACTAGGAAGGGATGCAAATGAAGAGAATAATACTACATGCTCTGAATAAAACTATATAAATACTTGTTTTATATGAAATTGAGTATGATGGTTATTGAATAAAGTGGAAGGGTTGTTTGGTTTATTTTGTTTGTTTTTTCAGTAAATAAAAGGTACAGAACAATTGCTGGGAATAAAAGTTCACCATCCTCATGGTGAAAATCCTGATCATTTTTTTGAGATGTATTCTGTTAGTGTAGTCATTAAGTGGTTTGAAAGGACTTAAAGCAAGGACTTTTTACCCTTGTTAAAAATTATATAAATAGTTGCATCTGCAACTGACTGCAAAAGGTGTTAAAAATTCAGTGTTGAAAGATGGTTTCTGAGTAACAAAACCAGCATATTTCTTGTACAGACACTTTTTATGTGTTGCTGGCAGTGTGGAAGGAACAACCCTGACTAAGTGTGGGTTTTTAATTAGTTGTTACCAGGAATCACATCTTCAAATCATCATGGAAAACTCTAAACTGTATCATCTTGGTGCTTCACGATTTTGCTGTAGCACCTTGATTACTTAGTTGTGCCAGTGCATATGCTTATTGTATCCTGTTGGGAACCAGACCGCTAACTAATTTGGCATTTAAAAACAAGATATTATTGAGGCCTCTAAAATAATGAATGACATGAAGGTAAAAATGGGAGTAATCGTTTGTTTTTCTTAGTTTTCATGAATACAAAAGCTTGTATCCAGCAAAGCTACCAGACAGTATAATTACCAAGATAAACCCCACTACTTAACATTGTGAAAGCCAAGAATATAAATGCTTCAAAAACATTAATTCTTTTTTTTTTTTTTTTTTTTTTTTGAAACTAGGTTTATCAAATTAGTGCTTCAAAAGCAAACTTCAGGTTGAGAAGTTTACTGGCATCAGACAAACAAGGAGAATCCTTTCTTGGATTTTAAGTCTGTTCCAACTCATTATCAGGGCAGAACACAGGATGAACCTTTGGTGAATCTCAATGAAGTTACTCTTTCTTAAAATAACTCAGTTTTTATTGTTTTGAGAAATTAGTAAGGTTTTTTCCCCCCTGAATAATGCAGGTTTTTTTCTGTCCTTATCATTTACTGTCTTACTGTATCACTGATCCTATTAACTGCTTTGGTATTACTAAAAGCTTTCTGTGCCCCAGAAGTTAAGTGTCCCTCTTATCGGCTGTTATCTTTGTGCAGTGCTTAGGTTACACAGACATTTCATTGTTTCTTAATGACCGTTCAGCATTTAGAGAGAAGAGTTTATTTCCAGAATTAGGTTCCTTTATCGAGGATGCCTATTTCCAGCAGTGAAAAATCTGTTTCTAATAATACTTCAGACTTAGTTGTACACCTCTAGAATATGCTCAGTCATTTTTGAGTCATTGACATTTTTTGCAGTTGATACAGATTTTTAAAGGTCAGTTTAATTCCAGGCAAGCTAATTTTCAGTTTAGGTGGCTTTCACATTAGCATGCTAGAAGAGTGTGTGTACTTCCAATATGGGCTTTTATTAAAAAATTAACTTGTACTGATGCCATAGCAATGATTACTCAAAGTCTTTAAGTGTAAATGGTCAGAAAAATAATACAAGTACAGGATTTTTATACAGATTTGATGACTGAACTGAAATAGTGGTTAAAAGATACTTCAAAATAATTTGAAATTACCAAATCGTTAAAAAATACTTTTGCCTGTTTTTGCAGACCTCCCAGATATAAATGATAAACAGAGTCAAGCCATAAATGACCTCCTGGAAGCAATCTATCCAAGGGTAGATAAGCAAGAATATATAATTAAATTGGAACCTATAGAAACTAATCATAATGCTGTATTTCAATATGTATCAAGGACTGATACCCCAGATGAGAATGTAGAAAGCAATAGTACCCCTGATCAAGCTCCAGTACAAATACAAGAACCCAGCAGTGAGCAACCCAAGACTCTTTCAGCTCCAGCCACAACCGCAACTGGGGAAACTGTAGAATTACCTCCAGCTGATACCATTACAAGCAAGGTGATACATACTCCTGAAGAACGGCCTCCAGCAGTAAATCCTGAGGTGGAGTCTCTGGATAATTCTGATTTTGGCCACCAGTTGATATGTTGCCTTTGTAGGAAAGAATTTCATTCCAGACGGAGTGTACGCCGGCACATTCGAAAAGTGCACAAAAAAAAGATGGAAGAGCTAAAGAAGTACATAGAAACAAAAAAGAAACCAAATCAGTCCACTGTGAAAGGACGGAACAAGAATGTCCTTGTAGCATTAGGTAGAAGTTGTCCTGTATGTTATAAATCTTTTGCTACAAAAGCCAATGTAAGGAGGCATTTTGATGAAGTTCATAGAGGATTAAGAAGGGATTCCATTACTCCTGATATTGCTACAAAGCCCGGGCAACCTTTGTTCTTGGATACAATTTCTGCTAAAAAATCTTTTAAGTCCCGAAAACAAAAGTCGTCTTCAAAGGCTGAATACAACTTAACTGCATGCAAATGCCTTCTGTGCAAGAGAAAATATAGTTCACAAATAATGCTGAAAAGGCACATGCAAATTGTTCACAAGATAACTCTTTCTGGAAAGAACTCTAAAAGAGAAAAAGGGCCCAACAATACTGCCAATGGCACAGAAATAAAAGTAAAAGTTGAACCAGCAGATTCTGTAGAACCTTCACCCGCTTCCATTGCCCTTTCTCCACAGAATGAATTAAAGGGAACAAATCATTCAAATGAGAAAAAAAGCACACCGTCAGCACAGAAAAATAAAGTTAAACAGGACCCTGAAAACCCTAAATCAACCACTAAATCAACCACTAAGTCAACCTGTAAATCAACTGCTAAATCAACCTCTAAATCAACCAATGCATCTGCTGCAGGTGGCCAGCAAAAAACCAGGAAGCCAAAACTTTCAGCTGGCTTTGACTTCAAGCAGCTTTACTGTAAACTCTGTAAGCGCCAATTTACTTCTAAACAGAACTTGACAAAACACATTGAATTACACACAGATGGAAATAACATTTATGTTAAATACTACAGGTGTCCACTTTGCTCTTACGAAACGCGTCGCAAGCGTGATGTGATAAGGCACATAACTGTAGTTCATAAAAAGTCACCACGCTACCTTGGGAAAATAACTGCAAGTTTAGAAATTAGAGCAATAAAAAAGCCAATTGATCTTGTTCTAAATAAGGTGACAAAAAGAGGCCCTCAGAGGGATGAAACAAAACAGATTGGTTCAAAACAGGATGTCACTTCTAACTCTCCCAATAAAAAGTACGAAGGAGCTGATGTTGGCATTGAAGTAAAAGTAACAAAAAACTTTTCTCTGCACCGATGCAATAAGTGTGGGAAAGCATTTGCCAGAAAAGCTTTTCTAGAACATCATAAGAAAACTCACAAAGCAAATGTATCTCACTCACCTGAAGAAAATAAAACCAAAGGCAGAAGTACAAGATCTAAAGCTGTTGTCTGGTGAGGAAAAAAAGTGTTTTGTTTATTATTTTTCTTTAAAAGAAAACAAAACAAAACCACGGCCTTTCTTTTGCTGTTGTTGATTTATTGCTGAAAACGTTTTATGGTTTAGTGGCTTAAATACTAAGGTAGACATCAGATTTATTTCTTACATATTTTTTATGTTTTGAAAAAGTGAATTTCTAAACTTGTCATTGTAGGAAGTTGGAATAGAATATAGATTAAATTGTACTGAGTCAACTCTTTAAATTGTCTTAAGGCATCTGTTGTAATCAAGTTAATATATGTCGAAAATAGTAATTTTTCTAAATTAACATACTTTGGTTTGAATAACTTCACCTGTTAGTTAACTTCTATGTGACCCAGTTGAAGAAGTACTAAAGGAAGTACGACAGTAAAAGTTGTTGGCAGAAAAAAATTTCTGTGTACTTGTTGGAATTGTCATTTGTGCTTTATTCTTTTGTTTTGTTTTTTTTTCAATTTTAATGTATATTGGCTATGCGATGTCAACAAAAAGACAGGGAACAGTTTTTTGGAATGTAATTCAGATGCTTAATTGCTTTGATGCAAAATCAGTATGAGTTAGGGTCCTACAAACACATTTTAAGTCATTAAATATAGAATTTGATTCTTTTAGTGCTTATCTATATAAGCACAGATTTGGAAACTTCTGGTCATTTTATTTTATGAAGTATTCAAGTCTTATCAAGAATTTTTGTTTTAAGCCTAAATACATGTAGAAATCTGGCCACGAATTTTCTGAACTTCTTATATGGTACTCTGGGAACTTATTGGCACTTGAAGGGGTTGTGTTTGTAGCTTCTCAGTTTTCCATAGCCTTCATGTTAAAGATGGCATATTCCTAAAAGGACCGCTTTAAAAGAAAGGAAATAAGTTGTGTAGGCGGTCAGTTTGTATTTCATGATGGTCGACTGATGCCTGAAAGTTGGGGGATTGTACAAAAAATTATAGTGAAGAGAGACAGTAGAGTTTTTTAACATCCTTATTCAGAATGACCTTTCTAGCGTATTTGGTGAATAGAAAGACAAGTATATGTGCCTTGTCCTATATTTCAACTCTGAAATAACTACTTCCCAGGAGGTAATTTGGTTTCAGTTCAGTTTTTACAGAGACCTGCCAGCCAGCTATGTTAAATTGTAATCTGGTGCTTTTTTGACTTTGTAACAAATCCTGGCCAAGTGGTACAGAACTTCAGAAATATACTCAGCTGGACCCTGAATTACGCTGTATTTCAGAGGAGGAGTGGCTTCTGCATTTTGATCATGAATTAAAAGCTTAGCCTTATAATTATTTATGTCATGTAATTTAAGACAAAATTCTGTCTGTAAACTCAAAGCATTAGTTTATTCCCATTTCTCCTCAGATAGGTTCAGGTGATGTTCAGAAAGTTTGAAGTCCATTTGAATAAAAAAACCCTTAAATTTGTTGTTGGAACTGCTAATACCCTGATAATGTTACTATAAGGAGGAAATATTTTCATAAGCTGTTGTTTTCTTACTGAATTAATAACCATTCTGACTGTTTGTTGAACAGTGCCTCTTCCCAAACACCGAAGTAGTTGAAATGCACACATGCTTCTAAATTAGCAGTTATCTCAATGCAGTTGAGGTTTGAAAGTGCAGCGCAAACTTTCTGAAATGAAAAAATACAGAGGCAAGTTAATGAACAGCAGTTTTGGAAGAACAGTTCTGTTCCTCATATAGGAAATAACCTTCAGAGAGCTTATCATGCGTACTGATCCTCCCTAGTAGTGCTGATTGAACAGCTGTAGCTTTTTTGTGATGTCCTACTTTGGCAAATGTTGTGTTATATACTGTTTTAAATGTATTACAAATGAATGTATAAGCAAGCAACGTAGTGTAAATTGGCTGAATTGTACTAATTTTTAGTATTTGCCATAACATCCATTTGTTCAGATTGATTGATTTCCCTGTTCTGGGACATTGTGAATTTCGCTGTACTGAAGTTGCTGCAGAGATCTCCATTTTATTTCCATACGTGGTTCATAGGAAAACGTTGTAAACATCTAGGAAGTTTACGAGCATATCCACATTCCTCTATTCTTACTTTTTTTTAAAAAAAAGATACACAAGCACTTTAATGATAGTTGCAGTTTATTTTTTCAGTTTATTTTTTGAAAGATCAACACACTAATGTTAATATGAAGGTAGTGAATATTTGCTGATGTATTAAAGACAGACAATCTGTGCACAACCACTCCTAATGTTAGCTTATTTCATTAAATATTAATAAAAAGGGAGGATAGTATGGGAGAAACTCAGAATATTTTTTTTGTCTGGAGATCATGAATGACCACTAATGGGTAGCACTTGATTTTGTATAATTTGGAAAATGTTTTAGATACCTTTTTTTAACCTTTTAATCAAGATTGTAGTAAAGCAGCCGCATGCCTGCCATTATGAAATTCTTGGCAGGTTTTATGCGTCAGTGGTTTTGGGGTTTTTTGTTTTGTTTTTTACTTTTTAGAAAATGTTTAGTGATTTGTGTCAAATTGCTACAATTTGAAAGGTATTGTGCATCAGAAGAAATACCATGTTTTTTATGTGGGTTCACTCCCTTACTTAGGGAGGTGCCTTGTGTTCATATATACTTTTTGTATAAAATATATCTAAAAATGTTGATCACAAGATCAGGAGTAAAAATACTTTTATGGATAGAGAAATATTTGGCCCTGTTAGTGCATTGCACTAAAAATACTGTGAATGGGAACTGGACTGTAACTGTTGCTCAAGATGTTTTATATTGAATGTACATTCTTTTGTTTGGATAAATGTACTGTATTTGATGGAAAATAAAGCAAACTGGAAATCACTTTTAAGTGTGCATAAGGAAAAAGATGTTGTGTTAGTAAATCCGGAATATCTAGCACTCCTCAACTGGAAATTACAGTGTTTGCATTTTTGTGACGTTTTATTCTTTGATCACTGAAACTCGTTGATTGTAATATTTTCTTGTAATAAATGTGTGGGGTTTTGTTATTAAAACTTTGGCACTTGGGGAGTTAACACTTTCTCCACACTGATAGTTGACACTGCTGTATTTTTAGAAAACGTTGTTGGTGCTGGCTTGTTGGTCCTTGTAAACAAAGATCTTCATTAACTGAACTAAGCTTTTTTATATTACCCTTTTAAAATGGAAGTAAATATTAATACTGAAGAAGATAGGATATGCTGGGTTTTTAATAAGTAAATAGGGTTACCTAGTTTTGAACTGAATTTGCATTGGTGGACAGCTAATGTTTCTTCTTTTTATAGTTGAAGTAGGAGAAAAGAACTGCTGTGTTCATTGTTTATTCTTTTGTAAAGGAAGACATCAAGCTGTTCATGTAAGTGCATGTTAGCTAAAGTTCCTGAATGCCTGTGGATTAAGATTAGGAAATTAAAATGCAGATGTAGTGTTAGAATAGTTGTTAATTTCTCAGTAAATCCATGTGGTTTCTGCTGTCGTGGATATGTGTGTAGTCTGCATCTTGAAATACATGAAGGTGAAGTTACTCCTATCAAAGGTAAGCTTTGGCTGAAGTATGTCCAGTTCTGCATCCGTGTAGATAAACAAAGCTACAAAATTGTTTTGTTCTACTTGAAGCTTTGGGTAGCATATTTCTTAAAGATGTGGCTTAGTAACTTGCAATTGCCACCTTTTTCCTCCAGAATATCTTCCTGTAAGGTTCAATCTACTGGGTAGCTCTTTTGAAGCGTAGGTCTCCATTCTGACTTCTGGAATAGCTTTGTTTTCTCTTTTTCCAGTAGCAAAAATAAATGACTGATTATGATGGGCTTGTTTAGTTTTGAGTTTTTTAAAATCTTTCCATGCAGCCATCTTGAATGGGAGGAAACAAAAAACGGAGGGGAGAAGGATTATTGCTGCTTGTAATCTGCACAAGATGCATTTTACAACAAATCCTGAAAAGTTAGAATAATGCCTTGAATGTAGTCAAGATCCACATAGGCACTTAGGTGTGGAGTTATGCATTAGTGTGTCTGAGTTTCTAATTAAGGTACAGTCTTGCATCATTGATGAGATATGTTGCTTTGGTTTGTTTTGCTTGGACTAGCCAAAGACATGTAAATTCTTTAGTGGGCATTCGTGGTTAAGGTTGAGTCTTGTTAGAGAGATATTCAGGATGAATGTGAGACGCCTTATGAAAAACTATGAAGATGATCTAAGCATTCTGCATGGAAGCCTGTCTGATTTTTAAAAAGTGATAACATTTTCTACTGCTGAGGCTTTGAGTGGGTAGCTGTGGTTGCTGTGAAACGTTGCGTAAACAAGTGAAAGTCACTAGAGGTATCAGACTTGCTGAAGTCTAATAAAGTGCTGGCTTCTGTCTCAAAACCACCTTTTCTTTAGTTAATCATCTCTCAGCTGAGGCTGTCTGGTCTTCTTGGTCTTGGTTGGTTGGTTTCTTTTTGGTTTTGGGTTGGTTTTTGTTTTTTGTTGTGTTTTTTTGCGTATGTATGTGTGTGTGTGTGTTAAAATGTTTTCTGGTTTTGTGTTCTACTTGTCTAGTCTGGCTTGGAGTGCTAGATGCCAGGGCTTGAAGTCCTTGTACTGTTTGCTCTTCTCAGTTTTATAGGAGAATAAAGAAATCTTGGAGCGAATTCTCTTGAAAGGCATGCTAAGGCACATGAAAAACAACAAGGTGCTTGGTGACAGCCAGCATGGCTTCACGAAGGGGAAATCCTGCTTGACCGATTTGGTGGCCTTCTATGATGGGGCTACGGAACTGATGAACAGGGGTAGAGCAGTTGATGTCATCTACCTGGACTTGTGCAAAATGTTTGGCACTGTCTCACATGACATCCTTGTCTCTAAATTGGAGAAACATCAATTTGATAGGTGGACCACTCGGTGGATAAAGA
>JANRGW010018637.1:0-27309 GCA_024733675.1 Psilopsiagon aymara | reverse complement strand
ATGGTTTAGTGGGAGGTGTCCCTGCCCATGGCAGAGGGGTTGGAACTGGATGATCTTAAGGTCCTTTCCAACCCTAAATATTCTGTGATTCTATGATTAGAAATAAAGTCTTCGCAACAGAAGAAGGAAGTAGTAATGCCAAGAAAGTTGCCTCATATGCAAAAGATGCACAAGGCAATCATAATTAGTGCATGAATTGTCTGTATTCTGAGGATACTGCCCTGCTGCATGCACTGTGTAGCTGGAAGAAGCTTTATGAATTCAGCCTCAGTGGAAAACCATCCCCTTCTGGTTTGCTTCCATCCTCATCCCTTTCCTGCTTGAGAAGGACTATTCTCACCCTTACTGGGGATCCTCTGTTACCTTTGGAAGGAGGAGGAAGTTGGTTAGAGACAGATCTTCTCTTCCTTCTCCTGCCAACCGCCGCTTTTTTTTCCCTTTTCCAGAAGATGGTGCCTGTTAACATGGCTGTCAAGGTATTGAACCTGCCCTAATGAGTACTGCAAAGCACAGTAAACTTCAAAAGTCTGCCTGTTAGCTAGGCAAATGGTCTGGGTCGGAGGGGTCAACAGAGCCCTGCACTTCTCCAGATGCAGGTTCTGAGAGCAAACAAAACTTGGATGTCCTCCAGTCCTGGTACTGACAAAATCAGAGCTACCCTCAGTACCTGAGTCCGCTGTATGGGAAAATATCATGATTTCATACCTCTATACCAAAGATACTGTTATGCATTATTAAGATGGGATTTATTTAAAGAGTTATAGTAGGTAAAGAGAAACAGCACATGATCTATCCTGTCTCCACCCAAACCTCTTCCTAAAACACAGAAATCTTTTTAATCAGCACAAGGTTGTGCAGCCACTACAGTGAGTACAGGAAAGGAGTGAAATTGTGCTAGCAAGCACTGGGCAGGCAGAAAGGATTCCATTCACCTTTTACATTGCTGGGTACTTGTTCCCACATGCCGTCTTGAAACAAAGCCATTTTAATCCAGTTCTCATGTTGTTTGTTTTCTTAACAGGTTTTTGGTGGTTTTGTCCTGAGGATTCAGGACTGCAATGAGCAAGTGAAGCAGTGGGCGCTGGAGGCGCTGGCTTGGATGACATCCATGGTCAGAGATGCCTTACACCCAGTGCTGGTGTCTCTGGTAGAAGCAGTCACTGAGAACCTGAACTCAAAGCGCCCAAGGATTTATTCTGCATCTGTGAAAGCGCTGGAAGCCTTCATTGCTCAGCTAGGTCAGGTTGACGTCTGGCATGGCCTCTCCTCAGTCGTGGCTTCTGCATCTCAGAGTCAACTGAACACTGAATCTATTGATAGCTGTTGTGGTCTGTGGAAATATCCATCTGGTGCAAGAGGTTTAGGAAGTACTGCCTGCATTCTGTCTGTCCCAGTCTGTTGTATCACGTGGAGGTGTGCGCCTGAATGGGTGCTGCTTTTTCACCTGGGTCATGTCTGATTTTTAATTCAAAAGAGAGGAGATTACATGGATTATTTTAATTTCCTGCCCGAAAAGCATAAGGAAGTGACTAGCACCTATCGTGATGGTTTTCCTCCCTTCTTCCTGGAAACTGTGTGTTTTGTTTTTATTGAACTGGACTTTGAGGTGTGCATGCTGCTAAGTGTACATCCACTAAAACATGATGAGAGGAATTTGCTTTTTCCTCATGTCAGAAGGGTGGTGGAGGCTCTTTCCTTTTCCTGGGCTTTGTCCCATGCTATGGCGGGGGCAGCTCCCTCGGCAGAGTTGCCTGGCCCTTTCTGACCCACTATGAAAAGCTTTGAACTCAGTTTCTCATTTTGCAATTTTAGGTTGTCGTTTGGCTCTGTAATGCCCAAATGAAATTGTTGTTTTGAATTCAGATATTGAGACTTTGAATTTAATATGATTAGAGTGTTATGAAATATAGATGAAGGCTGCAATGCTTGTCCCATAGTCAGCCTGGAGGTCTCTGCGTATTTGGGTTTAGAAATGCCTTGGCTCCCTTCCTTGAGATAGGTAAGGAGAGAAAGGTAAGGAGATCATCATTGTCTTTTTCTGGATGCTTGAGCATGGAGTCACAAGTATGCCTGTTGATGTAAAATATGTATCTGCACTATGGAGAGGGTGAGCTCCCTATCTGACCTGTGTCCTGAACCATGTGGCCCACTGCAGTTTGTGCAGCAGGTCTTCTGATGCCTAGCAGGTCATGCTGAACTTCACAGGGGTCCTCAGGCGCATTTTGAGTGGAGGCACCTGCCCTGCACAGTGCGTCTCCAGCCCATCCCTTATGGCTGTCCAAAAGCTATACATTAGCATGCTGTGAACTGGCAAATACAGTGGCAGGTTTCTTCATGTGTAATACTACAGAAGTACGTGTTGGTGGCTTTACATTTCATGAAAACAGCTTTTAACAGCTCCTTTTTGATCAGTGCATTTGGCCTTATTCCCTTTTGATCTGGGCTAGGAACTGACTATATGAGTGTGGGTGGTATGTGTTTCTTAAAAGCATATGGTGATACTGTCCTGAAGTTAGGTCCTTGCTTCCCCTTGCCCATCACAGGTTTCAGTTTGCCTTAATTTGGAGGCAGTAACCTAAAAATAAGGGTGTCAGAAAAGCAGAAATAAAAGGATGGGCATAAAGCAGAATGGGATTATATTAAGGTTTGTGTTCTCTCACCTCAGTTTTATGGTTGATATGAATGATTCACAACAATGAGGACAGACAACTGGGTGGCTCTCTAAGTAAAAAAGGGACTGGTAGGGTTGGTTGAAGCCAGGGGACGCAGTGAAAAACCAGATCCAAGTCTGTAACAAGCGTGGTTGTCGGTGACTCTTAAGTTATTCTTACGCACTTATTCTAGAAGCTGGATCCCCCTGGAGAATCCATCTGCAACCAATTAAAGTCTACCACAGAGAAGCAAGCTCCTCATAAAGTATTTGGGTTCTATGCCAGGTTGGAAAATCTTGTGTCATTTTTGCTGTAGATCAAAGGACCTGAATTCCTGTGGGCTGTAGCTGGTGAGCTGGATAACCAGAAGCTGTGGTTTGGTGAAGTCCTTCTGCACCAGTTCCCAGGTAGGCTTCGATGTTTACCAGCATTTCCTCAAAGCCTGAGGAGCCTTTGCCTTGGTGCTGCTTACCTGCTGTGCTACAAAAGGAGCTGAACAATAAATCCTGGAGTACAACTTTGCTAGAATTCAGGGACAAAGGGATTTTTGGAAGTTGTTTGGGCCCAATTTGACTTCCCAAATGAATTTCTTTGCTATTGGTGGTAAGGGATTCTGGCCCATCAGAGCTTCTTCAGAACAGCTTCCTGGAGGGCTCTACATTATAGGTACTAGCTGATTCTGTCTATCTGCCACCTTTCTTCTTTGTCTTCTTTTTTTTTTTTTAAGGGAATTTATGATTTGCCATGTTCATTTCTGTAGCATAAACAGGTATAAATCCAGCTGTAAATGATGGCTTGTTCCACATGTTCTGCATGGGGCAGGATTTCTATAGTCAATAACAACATAGCCAAGGTCTGCTGTAAATTTCCTTGCCACACAGATTTATGTCAGCTATGAAAATGCAGCACTGGGGGAATATGCCAGCAAAATTTAGTGTTGAAGAGACGGGTCTTAAAGGGGGATTAATAACTTTCTCCACATCAGATGCTTTGAGAACTCAGTGAATTTGCTGACCTGATCCTGATCATGAAGTGGGGAGAAGGGTGAGTGACCTGTACTGCTCTTTGCCCTTACCCATTTTCTGTTGTGGCTGGGAGAAGGTTAGGGAAAAGTCACAGAATCCTACTAACAGAGGATGTGTTCAGCAGATCCCTTCAGGGTTTTCTATGGAGCTTTCTGTCATTCCCCTCTCACCAATTCTGAGAGATCACTGTAAATTTTCCATGCTGGCAGATGTCAGAAGAGGAGCAAAGCACATCTGTGTCTCATCACACTGACTTTACCCAGAGACAGGTCCAAACGAACAAGGTGGGATATATTTTTTTGTGGTTCTGCTGGGGTTGTTTGACATTTACAAAAATTCAATCAGTCAACTCATAATCATAAATATTACAAACTTAAACTCCTAGCACTTTAGTGGGGGAAGGAAGGCTCTACTGCAAAGTGCATGAATGAAACCTTCCCATATGCTTTAAAATTGTCTGCCTTTACAACTTAAAATCAAATTGCAAATAGCAAGCCCCTCCTGACCTCTGGAGGATTGTGCAACACTCTTAGTTTAGAGTAACTGAACAAAGTGTCTTGCCCCATTGCTCCACTGAGTTTAATAGCTCAGAGCCCAGCCATTGCTCTGAAATTCTGTATTGACATGCCTCATATTCCAGGTTTTGTGCGAGACTTCCTCACATGTCACCTTTAATGATCCCTGCAAAAATGCAAGCTGGTTAGAAAAGTGCTTGCTCACTCAATGTAAAAATGAACAAAAAACCTTCCCCCCCCCCAAAAAAAAAAATCCCAAACCAAAACAAGCCCTATCCTTGAGGCCAAAATACTTCCTACAGACTAAGTTGCTTTCAAATAATGCCTGGTTCATTTATTTAGCTTAACCTTGACATTGGCCCAGCTGAAGGCCACACACATTCATTAGCTGTAACCTGGGACCCTAATTCCACTGTTGGGAACCACCTCGTAGATGGAGGCAAATCAGTAAATCAGGCCAGACTGCAATCAGACCAAGATGTAGATCTCGGTGTACTCTGTCTTGGTCTTACCCTGTCCTCTGCCATGAAAGAAATGCCCTTCAGATGTCCAATGCCTGACACCAGGCTGGGGAGTCAGCCCAGCAGTGCCAGTAGCTCCCAGAGGAACCAGCCCTCTGCAAAAGGCGAAGGGGAATTGCCCCTGTAGGTGTTCATGTAGCAAAGAGGAGACCACGGTGAAAATGAGAACATGGAAAAGCAGATTCTTCTACTCATACAGCAAATGCTGGACTGTTTATCCTGTGGCCAGCTGGTTTAGCTAATATGTAGTGTAGAGAATTAAAGCTGAGTTAGTAAGAGTTGAACTGCTTGCCACCTTGCTTCTAACAGCCATTAAAATCTGCTCTATCTTTAGGTCTCTTGAGGCAGTTAAAGTAATGGCTGTGTAAATTTGTTATTGACTCAGGGTTTCTCTTCCAAAGTGCACAGGGCATTTGCAACCCTTAAATTGAGAGGTGAATAGTGCCTACACACTTAAACCACGCAAACAGTTCCCCCTCACCCACCCAAAACCCAAGCACTCTCCTAAAAATCTGCGTAGATACCGATATTAATGATTCATTTACATTTTGTGCTCCTTCATGATATCCAGATCTCAGGGTGGGTTTTTTTTGAAAAGCAGCAGCTGAAAGATAGCTCTCTGGGGAGGAACAGCAAGTGTGAAACAGCATCTGCCACTACTGCAAGAGTGTGAGGCAAAAAGTCAAGTGTCTGTTGAAAAAGGTGAATGAGAAGAGCATAGTTACCAAAGCAGAAGCTTAATGAGGATAGCAGGATCAGTTCTTTATTGCATGCTTGCAAGAGGATCATTAGGGCCTTCCTTTTTGTATCTCATTTTGGGATTTGGCTCTGTAGTGGTTCACGAAGAAGTAGGTTGCCTGCTTTACTGGTGCCACTCCTAGTGACACTGTGAGAGGTATCGTAGCGCATCCCATGCACGTTCTGCTTCCAAGAGAAGCTTTGCTTAGTTTATCAAAGCAGTAAGACTGGAGGCTAGCAAACCAATCCAGGCAATAGTTCATAAGTTAAAACAAGACCCAAATCAATAACAGGCAACATAGGAAAAACTAAAATACATGTGCCAGTCAGGTATTGGGAAATCAGTTCATGTTCCAGTCTTCCTGACAAACCAACCAAAGAGACCTTTAAGAGCCCCCAGAAGCGGATAGTTTTTGGCAGTGATCAGTAATTCTGCCTTTTATAAGAGTAACATGGAATCTTAATTGTCCGTAATTGCCAACAGATAAGGTAAAGATTTAGCAGCAGCTTATCCTTAAAGTGTGAATAAATATGTGGACTTTTGAGGCTTCTCACTCTTTTCCTTAGGGGAGGCAGAGGATCAGTTCTGCAAAGCTCTGGGACACTAAATCTTTTCACTGCTTACATGTGATTTTAAGTTTGATTTGAGGGCCCTGGTGTGAAATGTTCAACACAGCTCTGTTCCACAGTCACTTTCGGATTTACACATGTGAAATGAGAGGTTTTCTTTTTAAATCTAAAATCCTTGCAAGAAAGCTTGAAGGAAAGAAGAAAAGGACTCAGAAACTGGCAGAAATTGACTCCACAAATGCAGTTCCCTCTGCCCTTTCTCCCCCGGACCCTTCCCCTTTTTTTGCTGATAACCTCAGAAGACTGAGCATGGATTAGTGTTTCCCTTTCAGATAACACATTGTTGCCGCAGGCATTTGCCCAGTGAGTGTGTTACGTCAGCGACCAAGCTCTGCTGGGTGCCACAGAACATCTCTCCGGTATTGCCCACTTCAGCTAATTTCCACTTCTAAAACAAGAAGTCTTCCGAGGGAATGTTTAAGAGGGAATGCCTCATGTATTTGGCAGGGCTCTGCCTGGCTGCTGCAGAGGTATGCAGTGTGTGAGGTGAAGATGGCGCTCGAGCTCCAGCACTGAGCTCTCACGGGGTCAATTCAGAACCCACCTCCAGCAAAGAGCCGAGCTAAAAATACCCTGTCTGGCTCCGCTCTTTGAAGGGTAGTACAGTAAAGATCCTGGAGATCTGTAAGAGGTGCCTCTTCTAAAGCAAAGGATTATCCTTTGGACAAAATATGTGGCAATTGGTATTGTGAGAATCTGATTGTTTTGTCATCACAGGATTCTTGTTTTCCCATTGTGGCAGAACCCTATAGAGCCTGGGGGTGATTGTGTAGGTGAGAACTCAACACCCACACTATAGGCAAGGATTTTGTGCAATTCAGGATTTGGGGGCTGTGGGGCTGAAGTGGGCAGTTCAGCCCAACCTACTGAGGCTCCCTGCCTGTGTTGCAGTAATGACACTGGACTCTGAACATTGCAGGATGTGCAAACAGTCTATTTTTATATCTGCGATGTCCAACATGCTGCAAATGCAGCTGATAATTGATTTACAATAGTAGCTCACAATGTCAGTGGCAGCCAAGGATTGGAAAAAAACAATATATACTACAGAAGACTATTCATAGCCTTGCTTTAATTAGGGTAAATCCACTGCTAATTATGCCAGCATCTTTTAATCCAAGATTTAATAAATTTTTCTTCTTCATTATGAATCTCAGACAGGTATTTTTAGCCTCAGCAAATGTAAAAGGGCCTTTAAAGAAATGTCAATAAAGTAAATCCCCATAAACATAGAATTCAGTTTTACAGTTATTTTTATATCTTTTTCATATAAAGCAGTTGAACATAAATTGGGGCTACTCAAGAGAGCAGATGTTATCTCAGGGATTTTAGTGGCAGTCTACAGCTCTTTCTCTTTGGAAGCTCTATAGTGAGTGCTGTGTTTAATAGCATTTAAACTCAAATGAACTCCCATTTTAGAATAGGTACCATAACCCTTTTCCTGCTTACCAGGATTGGTTTTAGGTACTTTCAGGAGCTCTTTAAATGTTGATGACTGATGCTAGATTAACAGGATAGAGAAAATGAAGGTCCTTCCATTACAGAATAGGAAATAGTTACTGCATGACATTTCCACTGAACAGAAAATAAGAACTCCATCTCCAGACCATTTCAGCTTTTGATCTCAGCAAAATCTGTGATGCAAGGAGCCTATTGTATTAGGTTTTTTGTTTGTATTTAATATAGTTCAGCTCAGAAAATGAGCTAAGAGCAACATTCTCAGAGAGAATGAGAGGGAACGCTTCGATTTTGGTTACATTTCAGCCAGTGTAAGATTTTTCTATTTCTACTCCCCTGTTTCAGAGAACATTGTGAAGGTAAATGCCATAAAAATTGAGAGATGCTCAAATGCTGTGGCAATGGAGTCTGGGGAATTATCTAAGACACCTGAAATTTCAAACAGCTGTTTGTTAGAAGCCACCAAGTGTGAGGGGAAAAAAAAGCTCAAATGAGGCCATTCTGTCAAAGACTTGACTTAATCACTGATGTTTCCATTGTTGAGCAGCACACACCTTTTGTGGGCTGGACTTTTGAAGGGTAGTTTAATATTGCCATTTCTTGTGTGCCACTGAGCAAAGGGAACTGCAAGATTAGCCCTTGGGCATTTCTCATCAGAGATCACAAAAAAGTAATCATCCTTTTTATTAGGAATCTTTCAGTGACTTCCCTATGCTGCATTTCAAAAGCTCCAGCAGCTGGTTTAGACAACTTCTTAATAGAAATAAATAGTGATTTGACATTTTTTCTTAGTAATGCAGAAATGTGTAGTGAAATGATTTACAAAATGTGTATGATTCACTTTGCTAAGTCTGTCATTGAATCAATGCCTCTTATTTGAAGAAATGGAGATCCTCAGAGGTTGGTTGTTATGTTCAGTGGATGCTCAGTCACTGTCGCCTGTTTCTGGTTTATCAGGCTCTGTGCTTGCTGATATTAGACAGAATAGGCTTCCAAGCACCAAAGATAAAGGCAGATTCTTGTTTGCATTAAGGTTGTTAAGAAGCCTGTCTCTCTCGCCAGGCAATGCTTGTGGCATCCACAGAAACCCCAAGCCATCAAGCGCCACTCCCTGTCTGTGCTCTGGTTCCTCCTGAGAAACAGAGCCCTGCCTGTCCGATATGGCAGTGTCTGGGTTGTGGTCCCCAGGTTTGCAAAGAGCCTCCACCAAGTGCTGGGCTCCAGGCTGCTGGAGTATGCTGCCATACAGCCCCAGCACGTGGTGAAAGCCCTCTGGGACATTTTGGACCTGAATGCCAATTGAAGGCTTGGTGTGCACCAGGAAGGTGATAGAGAGGTGCAGAGGGAGAGGTGAAGGCAAAGGTGGATGTGGTGGTGGCATTCGTGTCATTCTGCATGACTGAAGAACAGGATTTACCTTACCCAGTATATAGGTACAGATTTATGAACCATGTTTTGATGTTGGCTTTTAAAAAACAAAAAACAAGTTAAATTTTTACAGTGTGAGCTCATGTTCACTGAGAAGCTTCCATAGATACCAAAAAAACCCGAAACCAAACCCATGTCTAAATGCAATTTGTAACTCTAGAAAGGAAAACAATATATTGATATACATACTTACGAAGTAGTACATATATGTATATTTTTATGTATGTTCACTTAGAAAGTAAGAGAAGGGCTTTGAAAGCATCGAGGTTGTAGGATTAGATGGCTTGACTCAGGAAGCAAAGAATGAGAGAGCAGGACCTGCTGGCCCAGAGGATGTGTATTGGGGTTATCAGAGGATGTGCAGTGCACTGCATGTGCCAGTGTATGCCATATGTGCCAAGCTACCGGGTGACCTCTTTACAAGTCTCTGGTAGCTGCTGATGCAACTTACCCTGCTGAGTTTATAGTTACAGATTTCTGTACCATGTTTTGATGTTTGCTTTAAAAAAAATCAGTAAGAATACAAAAGTGCTTTTCAAAATTTTCATATCCTGAGCTCATGTTCGTTGAGAAGCTTGCATAGGTACCAACAAAATAAAAACCCTGCTGAGTAAATTCAGTTGGTAACTGGAAAATAGTATAATTATAGACATACTTAGAAAATAATAGGTGAATAAAGCATTGCCTGCCAGTACTAGTTTATCTAGTTTATGTCTCAGAGTTTGAGTTTTTTTAACTCTCGAGCTGAAACACTTTCCCCATGAGAGGGCCTCTCCCACCACAGGGGAAGTAAGTTTAGCTGATGATATGACTGTCTGCAGTGACAAGCAGAGGGTTAATTCAAGGTAATGGTTAAATCAGCTCAGGTGAGCTCTCTTGCCGCAGGTTTGCACAGGTGAATGTCTTTAAAGTTGTTAAGAAGCTACAAAGGGATTTGGGTGATAGAAGCAACAGGTAGAGCAGCGTTGGATCTTTCTTCAGTACGTGTAAGAATATTTAATTTTCCTAACTTTTTTTTGTTACATCTTGATGATAGAAATCTCACCAGAGAGGAGGCTGGAAGCAGCACTTGCAGGGCCAGCATAATGAATTGGATTATTGCATTTAGTGTGCAGCTTCTAACCTGCAGAGGTTAGTACAGCAATAGAAATGTATGGCCATTTTGTACATTGGCTTACTCTTAGCCTACATCCTGCCAGAGCCCCAGGACAGGCCCTGGCTGTCAGAGATGGTTCCTCTTGCCTGCTGCATGGAAAAGTTGTCATCAAGGGAAGGTGGGGGATAAAAATGTAACATGACTTCTGTCACACAGGAGTGAAGAAAGCTTATGTTTCCCTGACAAGCAGGGAGATAGTGTTCTTGTGCCACCTTCCTGTGCCAAGGGTCGTTAGAACTCTGGAGCTGCGTGAGCAGAGACACTGGTGCCGGGTACTCTGAATCCAGCCTTCAAAATTAACCATCTCCTCATATGGGCATTTCTTCTCACCAAGAGACAAAGCATGTGCCTGGTGGCATGGCTTGTCTTCAATTCAGGGTTTGCTTGTGCTGTGCAAATGTGTTAGATAGACCCTGAATCTTCTTGGAGGTGCAGCCTCAAACCCCTGCAGAGATGTAAATGCACAAGCTTGGCAGTGCTGAGAAGAGTCTAGGAATGGGATGGAAAACCAAATGGCAAATAGTGAGGGTGGCCAGGGAGGCAGGACAAGGAGGGAAGAATGGAGCCAAAGTACAGTTGGGAGCCTGAAGGCTCCTGTTGTAAATACTACTGATGTTGCCTCATGGTGTTGCTGTGAGAGGTGGAGCAGAGAAGTGAAGAATGCACTTGAAGGGAGCTGCTGTGAGAGAGATGCAGCTGGGTCTTGGAGTGTAATAAGGAGATTCTGCTCTTGCCCACTGTAGAGGTGGGCTTAGAGCCAGGTGCTGAAGTCCCTCTGCAGCAGAGGGAGGGGGGCGGGCTGCACAGAGGTGGCTATTTTCATCCTTGATAAATAGTGATGATGGGAATACTTGTGGTTGCATTGCTACCAAATCTCTGATAGCTGACACTGAATCCTGATACTGTGATACTGCCTTTGATACAGGCAGAGGTGAGAAAACATCTTTAGTCAACTAGAATTGACCTGAACCTTTAAGTAACTTTGTCAACAAACAGGCCCTGTGTGTTGTTTCAAGAAGGGAAATTGGTTATACTAGTAAGATGACTTTCCTAGGGGTAGAATTTTGCCAGTATTAGGATCTCTGTTGTTTTACCTGCTGTATTATTCTGGCAGTTTTTTGTTGTCAATATCACCCAGTACAAACCAAACATGTTCTGCTTCTCCAGGGAACAGCTGCCCTCCAGCTAAGCCAGCCTGATGGCTCTGGTAGGAGCAGGACCTCTGCAGCCGTGAGACCTCCCTGCACAGCCCGTCAGCTGCTGTTTTTTCATCCTCCAGAGATCCTGCAATGACACTCCATTTGAAGGTAATGGTAACAGCATGCCTCTCTTCTGGTCCTGCCCAGGGCTGACAGTAGTATCTGTTTCACAGCTGTAGAAAGCTGTTTTTTCCAAACTTAGAGATTGCTCTTGTCCCATTAAGTGTTGGCCTAAAATATTCCTCAGGGCAACTCCAATGAGGCATCAGTATGTCCCTCCATACTTTTTTATGCCCTCTCCTCCTTTTTGACTTTTGCCATTACTTGTGTCATTTACTGCTGATACGGATTATTTGGCATTACAATGGTGTCATTTGCACACATATTTGAGGGGCAACACACCCAAGGTCCTGTATAGATTAAAGTTTTCTTACTGGATGTATCCTGTGCTTTACACAGATGTGAACAAAGAAAACTTGGTCTAAATTCCAAAGCTTTGCTCTTTGGCAATCTGAGTCCATTTGGGCTCATAGCTATCTCCAATCATGATTTTATATATACAAGAGGAAACATGGGAAAAGTTGTGCTGCTTTTAAAAAGGCATATATATGTCTATTTATCCAGGACAGCAGGCAAGTAGTGTTGTTTGTAACTTGTTTGCAGAAGGATGAGTTCACTGTGAGGCCAGTGACAGGTGAGAAGGGATTCTCAAATCTATTTATACTGTAGCCTGGGTGTCAGTCAGCCCAGAGCTATGTGATAATTTATTGCTGTGGGCCAGTGCTTACCAGCATGATGAATTTCTGCGTAGCTGGAAGAAGCACTCCAGCTGAGGGTTCAGCTCTGACTCTTGGGGGACTGTATGATCATTGGCATTGTTGCCTTTCAAGAGATTATTTAACAGTTTTATTTCATAATAATCTGAATCTTTTAAACTTACATTTTCATTTGCCACTGCCATTATTTCTCCACCTTAGGGAGAAACACTTGTTATTCATCTGCTTTAGGGAAAAACACAGCCTGGTGCAAACTGTAATGTTTTGGCAGCAGAGTATGTGCAGTTGCCAGTTTCTGATGTTAGTGAAGAAAATGCATGTGTGATGTGTTCATCAGACTTTCTGAAGGGAAAAAAAACCCATTTCATGTGGCCATGTGTGTTTGCTGAGCTATGGATTTAACCCTGGCCTAGTAAACCCCAGGCAGAGTAGGAAGAACAGTTCTGTGAGCTTATAGGGTTGCCATGGCAACAGTGAAAGTGTCCTTTTGGATTTTCCAAAATTTCCCTAATTTTGAAGAACACATTAGGGAAATAAATAACGTATTTACCTGCCTCTGCATCGCCACATTCCCTCTGATCTTTTTTAATAGAACAGAGTAAAGGCAGTGGAACTTTGTACCTACCTGTACACCCACTGTTTGGAGGTCATTAAAGCCATTGCTCGTTCCTGTGAGAGCCATTTATTAGTCTTCAAACAAGCATGGATGATGCATGGTTCTCCTGATGCTTTGGAGTAGTCAGTGCTTGGCTTACTAAACTAAATATAGGCATAGCTTGCATCATGGCTCAGTTGTGTGCAAATTTAAGAGGAAAAGGAAATCTGAGATGGAAAACTTAAGGTAATGGGCTATGAAGCCCTGGCTGACAAGGGGATACCGCTTCATTCTGTGCTCCACCCCTCTGCAATGAGACTCCACTGCAGTGAGTGTGCTCTGATTTTAACCCATAGGACAAACCCCCTGCCCTGCACTCGAGGTAGTTGTGGTTGTACATAGAAACTCTACAGAACTGACTATAAAATTGCCAGGCAGGTCAAGCTTAAATGAGGGCAGGGGAGGGGGGGAAGCACAGCTGATGTGTACTCTGAGCTGTTAGTGTCCGGGTGGGATCTTGCAGCCTAAAAGCCATTATTTACTTAATGGAAATGCAACCTAAATTAACTGATCTACCACTAAAACACAGAACAAGAGAAGCTTGTGCTGGGGTGGGAAAAAGGCAGCAAATTTTTTATAGCAAGGGGCACTAATTACAGCACTGAGAAAGGAATCAAGAGTGTAACACTGGGCTAAGGTTTAAGATGGCTGCACACAGAATGGAAGAAAGATCAAACTCATATCTTGCATATAAAAGCTCTGGTTTATTTGCATCAGTTAAAAAAATAAATCTTAAAGCTGAATATGGTCTTATAAAACAATTGTATTCCGTAAATGTTGTATTCATGAAAAATGGAAGTGTTGTCCAAAAAACCTGTAATATGTAAAAAAAAACCCATTACATTATGTTTTTCCTAAAAAGTGATGAGCCAAACCATCATTTCCTGTATGCTACAGTTACTGTTAATCTCATGTTTGCAATACAAATTGAAGGTAAATACCTTATTTGCAGGAGTCCTATATATTAACTGTACCGAAGAGAATCAGTTTGCTATACGTAGTAATGAGTTCATGTTACGAACTTGTAGATCACTCCCAGAGAATTTCTGTTTCTTGACTACAGCACTCAGTTTGCTGCAGCGTCATTAGGGCAGCATCAGTATCCTTCAGTAGCTTCAGTGTTTAGGTGGGGTTGTTTTTGCAACAAGCCTCCTGACAGCCACGGCCTCAGTGGTAGAGATGCTGTGGTACCACATCCTGAAGGGAGCCTGGGTTCTGGGGAAAGATGCTTTGTCTTACTCCATATCCAGCTAGCACACATGTGAGAAGGTGTCCAGCTTGATTGCTGGAAGCCTTGCACCACAGAATTTGGTGCTTGTGGATATAAATAAATAATTCATTACCCATCATGGTGCTGGGTAATTTCAGCATGAAATCATGAAGAAAGAAAATGATCGTAGTAGCTGAGCAGAAGCTATCCTCACACTCTCTTATAGTTTCATCTTCAAAGCTACATTTAGGCATGCAAAGGGCCGGTTTATTGCTGTTTTGTCTCTGGTTTGTTTCTATTCTGGTGGTTACTGCCAGTAGAACCAACAATCTGAAATGCATGCAAGAATGTGCTTGTATTTTCATGTAGTAGGGAGAGAACTACAATTCTGATGATGGGAAAGACTGGCCTTCAGGGTTTGCCCTGCTGGTAAACTTTGCAGTAGCTCCCTGGAGATTTTCCACCTTGAGAGGGGATGGTACATCTGCCTCTGTGATTACGAGGTGGATCTGTTGACATCTTCTTGCTGTTTGCTGTGAGTATAGCTGGCTGCTTTCCCACCTCAAGCTCACAAACTCCTGACAATCCAATGCATCTATTAACTGCGAGTAACTTCTTTCTATTCAAACACCCACCTTAGACATAGCAATTAAGGTTTCCTTGTGTCTGTGGCTTAAAATGGCACTGAACTTATTGAAGGATGATTGTGATTAAGGCACTAGATTAAAACTCGATAGTTCAGCATCCAAAGGGGTCCCTTCTACAACGTAAGATGAACCTCAGTTCCCCGGTGGGCAGGAAGCGTTAAAAATCATGTGTGAAGGTGAAGTGCCCAGATACCACCATCATGAAAACTGTAGGAGAAATTGAAACTATTCTTTCCAAAATAGGACTACAGATGTCCTTTTTTTCTTCAATCTTTTCTGTACTGAAGTTGCATATGAAAACATGTAAAATTACATTAATTGAAATTAGATTAATTAAATTTTAATTATGATGATAAATTAGTTAGGTGAGCAAGATCCAGTAAATTCTGAACCTGTATTCCAGCGGATGCTGTAAAACCCCAGGATTAATCGACTTTATATAATGTGTGGTTTTAGTAACAAGAACCTGTCTGGGCTCTTCTGTGGAATTACAATAAATTCCTCAAACTGCATAAATCAGAATACAAACCTGCTTGGGGACAATGGGATTCTCTATGGTAGTATTCTCTTATGAGGAAAAATATACAAGTCCTTAGGTGCCTCAGGATTTATAATGTTGTTTGATTGGGCTATTACAGAACTACTCTAATCTAAGCCTTATACCCTGGGAACTAGAGGTGATGAGATTATGTGATAATCAAAGGTGATTTAGAAGATCAAAGACTTTTTGAGATCCCTAATTTTATTCCTTTAAAGGGGATTACTTTGTTTTGACTTCTGTTTGACCTTATTCTCTCGCTACGTGTCCATAAATACCTAAAGATGTGGTTTTGCTGATGTCATTGATGTTTTTGCAGTAAAAGTCAATTGGTTCAGGATGATACACACCCCACCCCCTCCTCCCCCCTGGAAATGTCACAACAGCACATTTTTTACATAGCTAAAATTGTGATGCCTTCTGAATAAATAGCATGTCAGATAATGATCATTTCTGATAGTTTTTGAACGACTTTATCTAAGCAGTGAAAAAAAGGACTTGGCTACAGGTGCTGTCTTTATCAAACCCATTTGCCCCTGACTCACCCAGCTGCAAAGTGTTTCTTTGGCGCAGTGTAGATCTTTGAGTTAAACCATGAAATGCAATCAAAGGAGAAGCACCTGGCTCTGCTGGTATTTCATTAGATTTCTTGGGTCAGTTTGGGTTTTTAGCTCCAATGCTATTATATTGTTTCCTTGTGAGATAAAAAAAGCCACATTTTGGAGGCTTGGGAAAGGCTGCTTCCTCCCTGTGCGGGCTCTGGCCTCGCTCATGTCTCTGCTGTCATGGGTGCTGCTGCTGTCAGTCCTTTTGCAGCCCCTGTCCCACGATGTACAGCTCAGGGTGAGAAGCAGATCTGTTGGACTCTTTGATTTCAGGACTGCAGGGGCTGTTCCAAGAGTCACTTGCTTTTCTAGGGCTCTCCTCCAAGCTGCAGAAGGAAAGATGCTTAAGTTAAGAGTCAAATGAATCATGGCTTTTTAAAAACAGCACTGACTAGGCCACGTTAACCTGTGAACCACAAGTGCTGCATGATCCTGTGTCATTCACTGTTTCCTCCTGTATACGTGCTCTTTACATGCACCATCTAGACTTTTTTCTTGTGATGCCAAATGCACTGTACAGTTCCCTCCTAAAACTCTCTTGGGAACCAAACATTTTGCTTGTTTGCTGGGTGTGAATCTGGGTTCACTTGCAGATAGAGACAGATTTTAGTGAAAAGTCTTGGTTCAGACTGTGCTGGAGGAAAGGCCTTTCTTCTTTTACATATTTGCTTAGCATGGTTACTGTGATTTCCGAGTATGCCAGCATGACTGTGGGATGGGTATTCTGGCGGTTTGAATCTTCTATTCTGGAGACATGAGAACTGAGACACTCAAAGTGTAAATGATGTTCCTGAGGTCATACTGGCAGTCTCTAGGGGCACAGGGACTTTATGAATCAAGATTGATTATAGCAGCGGAGCTAGTCGTGAATAGCTCATGCCATGGGCCTTTGTGCTGAAATGTGCCCTGTGTTGCTCTAACTAATTAAAATGGTTTAAGATCAGTGTGGGGAAATATACCAGAGTTATCTGGGGATCATTATTGTATTTTAAGTACATTAGCTGCTAAACTGAATTAGCTTTCAATTACAAACAAGCTGTTATGTCCCTATTCTGGCTGCTAAGACTTCAGTGATTTGAGCTGCTGAATGATGAGATTTGTGACATGTGGCTGGTCCTGAAACTGAGATTCAAATATCCCCCAGCTGCAGAAGGTTTCACTTGGGCTACTTACTTTGGGCCTGATACAGACAACCCAATCCATTCTCAAGTCCTCCTTGATCAGTTTCTTAAAGGAAATAACACTTAATATTTGGTCTCTGCTCTACCTCTTAGAAGATTAGCAGTCTCAATGAAATACTGTTTCAATTAACTGCATATGCAGATAATCCTAATACAGGTTAACAGGATTTCTACGAGCAGAGTAATTGTACATGTTATTCCTCAATAAGATGGCAAGAACTGTTGATTGCTGTCCAGTGACCAAGCTTAGAAACCAGCGAAGTTTATCCATCCATGGGCTGTCCAAATGGGAACCAATTGTACTGACTTGAGCACTGAAACTGAAACTCTCATCTAGGTACCTTAAGACTAGTAACAAAAGCTCTAGCTCCAGTCCTAGTTAGGGCTAACAATGTTTTAAGTGCTGATATTCCTTAGAGCATGGGTTGGGCAGAATATGTGCTTTTGAAAGGAGTGCTTTTTGCCTTCTGGTGGAGCAGTGAGTGTGCAGGAGACACACAGATCAATACACAGTACTGACATCAATGCCTGGCAGTGCTAGCTAGGAAAATGAGATGGAAGTTGTATTCACCAAAAGTAATTTAGAGTTTCTGCTAAAATGGGGTAGGTGGAAGAGGGGACTCAGCTGCCTGATGAAAAAGATGTTGCTTGTACAAGCTCCTGCCTGATTATGTTTAGCAATCTGCTTCTCAGCAAACAGATGTTTTATTTGGGGATGGAGAAAGTGGAGGGGTATATCCCAGAATTTGGGAGCATGGGAGAAACTGGCTAACTGATTTTGCCTATAAAAGAGTGTTGACATGGCAGGTCTCCCCTCTCTTCTGTGTCTAGGGCTTGAAGTTGCTGATACATGCCCTGACAAAAAAACCCACACACATTGTTTTATATGCAAATGAGAGGTAGAGCAAGGGAAGGAATGAAGGAAAGGAGACTGACAGCTGGGTGGGAATAGCTTGTGGATTTGAGAGCAGATACAAACATGGCCAGAATGAGGAGGTTTAGGTATGCAACGTTGGGTTTAGGGAGACATTTTTGAAGTCTCCCTCTGTCAGCTGAATGAACTGCAAAGCAGAAGAAGCCCTGGCTGCTTGGTGAACTTGAAGGAGGGAGATGGAGCAGAGTGCAGTAGTTTGTCTGTTAAGAGCCCTGAAAGAGTGGGACTCAGCATATGTGCATGGGGATGTGGTGCTCACAGCTATGGCAACTGCTGTGGTGAAACAACCAGCAGTGATGCCACATGCTGATTCTTAAAATGGTCCTTCTCTGCCTATCGGCACATTTGCAGTGATATTTCTATTAAGCCATTCAATTCAAGGTCTGTGAAAGTTTACTCCAGGAAGTTGAAGTGTAAGAAAACACACAGTTGTAGTTTATTGCATCTGAAATCAGTGCATGTGGTAATCAATGGGCATATAAATTTGGACTAAGTAGGATTACTTTTGATGTCTATTGGTGTAAATGGTAAGCCAAATTTAGCTCGGGATACATTTTGTTCTTCCAGAATGCTGTATATCATGACACCAGGATATATATTTTTTTCACGAAAGGGTTGATTTTATTTACAGTGTTTTTTTTTTTATATTAGAACCCCACTGTAAATAATATCTGTATGCTCTGGCAGACTACAATAGGAAGGTAATGTGCCCCATTGAAGCATAAATTAGCTAACAATTTATAATTGGTTGTTTTAAAAATTGATCCATAAAACAGACAGGACTTTTGTCTTGCAAGGTTTGGCATAAAGCCTCATTTGAGAAGATTTATTTCGGCTAGCAGGGAGTGGAGTAGGCAAAGCTGACTTTACAGAGTACATAACAACAATAGAAAACCCAGAAACAATGTACAGGACTCTTAGGAAATCTTCAAATGTCAGAATATAATGCAATATTAGAGCTGGGAATGCACTTCACAGTGGTTTATTTTTGCATGCTTTGTTCAGCATGTTTCTTTACTTTCGGTGTACAATACTTTGGTCCCCGGAGAGGGAATGCCTGGACACCCAATTTCAGTTTCCACGACTGTCCCTGTACTTGCAATTCACTGTGAGGCTGTGCACTTACAAGTGCACTTTTATCTCCTGTTAGAGTTGGCCTTGCAATCCCTACTCATGGGATGATTCACGTGATTTCAGCTATTCTGTGGGAAAAGCAAAAATACTCCTCACATGAGGAAGGGTTACCTGAGAAGGGTCTTAATCCTCTGGTGTAACTTACAGCTTAATGGACTTCAACATCCTGAGATACTGAGAAACCAGAATAACACCACTTTGTCCCACCAGGCTGCTACACTGATATCTGAGTATTCCCAAATACCCATTTCTGTTTCCTGGCTGGTTTTGTGCTTGATTTTTTAAGTGGTAGAGAAAATTTAAAGCTAAGCCCAGGCCTTTTAAAATTTTGCAACCAGTGGTTGCAGACATGAAAGAAGCATGTGTTCATGTGTTGATCTTTAAACTGACTTCTTCAGAGCAGTGAATCTCCAGTAGTCATGGAGGTTTTCCCACTTAGAAAACTGGGCTTGGGCTGTGTACCCGTCAGACTTGAAATCAGCACCTAGATATGAGAGTCTACACAAAAAGTTCAGGATTTCAATCTATAATTACATCTATTATCTGTCTGTCATTCTTGCCAGCTGATTTGAAATGTTCTGATATAGATTTCTGCTGAAGAGCTTACTGGATTAGAGGCTGATGTTAGGAAAAATTCCCTTCCTCTTGGTTCAAGCTTAGCTTCTCGTCATTGTTTAAAGATGTTTGTAATCTGAGGGTTGCTTCAGAGCTTTTAAGAACTGAGTGTGGATATTTTTAGCCTCCATGTAAATAAGGGGGGGTTCTGTGTGCTGAAGCCAATGCTGAATTTTTTTCTGGGGCCTGTAACAGCTGAGTTGTAAGTTTAAGGCTTGGAGCAAGCTATGGAATGGCTGAATCAAGGGAAGGCATTCAGACTGGTAGGATTCTGAAATCTGGGGCAAGACAGCAGAATAAAATATTTGAGTTGGAAGGGACCTACAACAATCATCTAGTCCAACTACTATGTTATTGTTGCCCAAACACCTGCACATGATGTTCATGCGTCCTGCATATGAACAGGGCACTTTTCTGGGCAATCTCTTTAATGACATTAAATTCCCATAGGGAGTTTAGGGAGCCAGCACAGTGCTGTATTTCTGCTTTCTTGGCCTAAAGTGGAGAGTTTCTTACCTTGCTTGGTTAAGAGTGGGTTCACTGCCAGCTGTTACAGGAGCTGGGAGACGAAACTGCACCCCTGGTCGGCGGTCAGAATAACTTCTCCTCACAAATGGCTGAGGATTGGCAGCGCTCAGGGACAGCTTTCTGATGCGGTCTCCAGGCTGACGGAAAAGCAGATTGCTCTTTTGGGAAAGTGGCTGGCTGGTCACCTCTGCAGTGGGTTTGGTGGGTACCGGTGGAGGTCTGGCTTCGAATAAGGAAGATGTGGCTGGGCAAAATATCGAATGGACATTGCTGCTCCTCTTGGAGGAGGAGAGCTGGTGCTCATCCCCAGCACCCAGCCCAGCTCTTGGCCCCTTGTAGGAGCGGGATGGGGAGGTTGGTGGGGAAGGTGTGGTGGGGAATGAAGGAGGGCTTGCATCTCGGCGGTAGGCTGGGGAGCCCGGCAGCCGGTGTGGCATTGGTGAGCTCTGCTTGTGCCCCATGGGAGGGCTGAGGGGTTTTCGCTGGGGTGGTGGTGAGGGTAGCTTCTTCTGTTGGGGTGGGCTGGGCACCCTGGGGCTAGAGGGGGGACTGGGTTTCCTCTGCATGGTGGGTGAGCTCAGCTGTGGGTTGCTAGAAGGCTGCAGAGTGTGCCTGTGGTGTGCTGGGGGGCTGAAAATCCGTTTCTCAGTTGGTGGCGAAGGAGTTCTCGTTGGGGAGACTCTCCTAGCAAATGCTGAGCCTTTTTCATTTCTCCTGAGTGAGTCTGGAGAGCCATGCTTCTGATATTGCACTGAAGTTGCAGGTGAATAGGGCTCTTTGCTGTCTGAGCTATTGCTATGTGGCTTTGAATCCCCGCTGGGACTTTGAAGAGGAATAATTTTATGGGTTTGCCTGTACAGATCTGCAGCTTCTTTTCTCTGGGTTGCCAGTATCTCCTCCTGGCTAGGGATGTGCATGTTGGTAGGGTTCAGCTCCAGAGAGTACTTGTGCACTTTCTCATCCACTGCTCTGGTATTCCTTAGACCCTTATTAGCAATCACACTGGGGCCACTGATACTTTTGTTTGGCAGTAAGTCAATAGACTGAAGGGAGGCTTTCATTTTTGGGGAAACTTGTGATCTCTTAGTAGCGTGAAATTCTGTTTTGGTGAGCTTTTTGGCATCTTCTGAAGAGTTTCCTTCTATTCTTGCAGTTTCTTCAGGCTCAGATAAGTCAGAATAAGTGTCCGTTAACATTTCAGGTGGTGGTGGTGGCAGGTTCTCAGTGTCTACATCAATCTCTTCCTTTGTGTCCTTGTTTAATTCTGAAGCTGGTGCAGGAGGAAAGGCATTTGGAAAGCTAGAAGAAACTCCACTAGTGTTTGAAGAGTTTGTGTCTTCTACTGGTGAAATACGATGCTTAAGATTTAAAGGTGCCAGGCCTTTCTGAAAGGGAATGGTGGGTGGGATGACTGGAAGTTCAAATTTTCTGATGCACTTTATTGGTCCTAAAGATCGTAAATGTGCATCTTTCACAAGATTGTTAACGGGACTGAATGTTTCAATAAGCTTTTTGACAGACTGTCGGGGGGCACAGCTGCTGCCACTGAGCATTTGTGCTCCAGGAGGCTCCTTTTCATTGCCTCCTGACGTCTCTTGGGTGGGCACAACAGCTCTCAAAGGCTTCCTGCCTTTTTCTTCATCCAGCTGATGGGAAGGGTTTTGGTCGACCATGAATAAAGGGACTTTATCCTGGTTAGGCAGGATGCTGAAATTTTTTGAGAGGCACGCCTTCAGTTTGCGAGAGGACCTAGGTGTGTTTTGCTCATCCTGCAAACAAAGTGCTGTTCTTGATTTCCAAGGCTCTGGGTTATCTGTATCCTTTCCATAAAACATTTCCAGCCTTTTGCTGAGGTCTTTCTGAGTTCTCTGAAGCTCTAAGAGGGTTGGGTCCTCTGCCTGGCTTCTGAGGGATTCCTCTGACCTGGACCGTCGTTGTTTCCTGACGGTTTTCTGGTTGCCTGTTGCTGTACTGGGCCTTGTTTGGACTGCTCTTCTGCTATCATCTTCTATCCATTCTTTACACCCTGATTTCGCTGGGACAAACTTGATTCTTTCACTGATGGCATCTTTCATCTTCAGAATAATCTCCTCTGTCTCTACATTCTCTGTCCTTTTGATGGACTTCCTTTGTGTGTTATCAGTGACTGCAGGTGAAGACAGGGGCCTCCTTGGCAAAGCATCCTTCCCCATTTCTGATGAACTTGTGTTGTCATCCTCCCCCAGGGTGCTCTCTTCATCGTCATCTTCAGAAGGAAAATCTGTTGATTCGCAGATTTTGAAATGCTCACCTTCCTGTGTAGAGTCAGACTGGAAGGAGTTGTAGGAATGGCTTTTGCTCAAGTTTGCATGTTGGGGCATGGTAGAAATGCCTCCTGGCACTCCAGCCTGACAAGATGTTGTTTCCTTACTCTGCATGGATGAATAAACTGTATCTTTAAAATGCCTTTCAAGTACACAGCCACAGGATGTGGCTGTGCCTGGTGACACTGTACTATTATGTGTGTGCTCCACTGTTCTGGCATGCTCTTGGGCCAGATGCCCATGTGTACAGGAATCACAGCTTGCTTGTCCTCCATGCTGGCTGAGAGCACTGAACTCTTTGAGGGATTCATTGTCCACACCAATGCCACTGTCCTCAGAATAGAGGGTCCTGTCATCACTGTGGGACTGAGAGGATCCCACTGTTGAGGCTTCAAGCAGCCTTACTGTCCGTAGCAGTCGCTCATCAAAGCTTTGCTTTGCTTTCAGTTTTCCTTCTAAATTGTTTGCAGCAGACTGCAAGTAGTTGCATGTCTCCTGCAGGGCATCGGAGGTGAGGGAGGCCAGTGTCCCACTCAGTAGCTGCATTTTATTGACTGTATACTGCAGTAGTTGTTGCAGAAGATCAGGATGCTCCTTCAGATCACCTTTTTCTGCTGGCCAGGCCAAATTCCCACCTACATCTCTGAGAAGATTTTCCCCATCATTGGTGATTTCTTCCAGGAGCTGATTGATTTCATCATAGTGAAGAAGGAGAAAGCTTACCATCTGCTGTAAGAAGAGCTGAGTTTGGGTAGCCTGGCTGGCCATGTGAAGTATAGTTTCATACTTGGAGAGGTTGGGATTTAAGTAGGCGTATGCGCTCTGGTGAGCCTTAACAAGCAGTTCAGGGAAATCTACCTTTTTCTCTGTCTCACACAGGGCTGAAATTGACTTCTCTTTAACTTTACTATGCTGCCGTTGCTTTGCCAGCTTATGATTTTTTTGCTTCTTTCCTTTCTTTGGGATTTGCTTCACACTGCTTTCATTCTTGTCATCCCAAATAAAAGCTGATGCTTCTGATTCACAGGAGCTTTGCTTTCTGATCTGTATGGCCTCAGTGATGTGCTTTTGAGATTCAATCAGCTCAGACATCATGGTCTCAGCATCTGTGGCTGTCCTTTGAATTTTCTTGTCTTCCTGGGAGATCTGGGGATCTGGATGAGCCTCAGAAGATAACTGCAAATTATCATTTTTGTCCTGCTCTGGTAGTTTAGTCTCCTTTTCCCTGAGGTAGTCTTTCCCCTGGATCTCACAGTGGTGGAATTCATCAGTATTGTAGCAAGAGGAACCTTTAACCAGCAGAGGGATTCCTTTATCTCTTGGTTCAATATGCAAAATACTTTTGGGTGTATTCAAAGCCCTAAGACCACTTCTTGCAATAGTATTAGCAATCTCACTGTGAGAAGGTGTGCAGCCCATCCTTTCTCTGTCTTTGGCTGTATTTTTTATTTAAAATCGGATGAACAAGGGAAAATGAAAGAAAAAGTCAGACTCACTGTTTCATCCTGAAGTGCAGACAAGCCAGTTTCTCATGAGTTTTCCATCATGATCCCAGTTTTGTTGCCATTTTTCATTGCTCTTTGCCTTGAAATCTCAGACGCTCACTGCCTAAGATCTGCTCTTGAAGTTGAGCACTCTTCCATTCTATAATCCAGGTCAGGTTTTCTTCTTCAGTTCAGAAGAGGAGTGTGAAAGCTCTGCGGGATTTAGAGCTAATGGATTAAGAGGACTTGCATGCCTCACTCCTGTCTTGACAGATGTCCACCACAAATAAGATTTTAAGCTCATTAGGGTAAGCAGGCACTAGCCATTCAGCATCCATGTTGTATTTATAAAGGCAGTTTTTTTCTGCACTATATTCGGAAGGAAAAGGACTTAGAACCTAATCCTTTTTCTCTTTTTTTTCCCTGTTGCAAAAGCATAACATATAATTGAAAGCAGAGATCCAAAGGAAGAGACTATTTTGCAACCTTTTTGAAGGGAAACTACTTGAACAGGCATGTAAATGTCCCTGGATACTCCTTAACCAAGACAAAGGTGACCTTGACCGAGCACATACACTGGAGAGACACAAAATCAAACGGGTTAGAGATGGCAGCTGGACTTCCACCTTGAAGGTCTTCGAAACTTTCCCTTACTTGCAAGTGACAAGCTGTTTGCTTTTTCCTTCTAAGACTTCCCAAGAAGATTTAGATCTTTTTCCTTTCCCTCCAATGATCGTTTTTGGAAAATATTTTTCTTTCTCTCTTCTAAATTGCTGAAAATCCAAGCTGCGTGATAACAGAGTAAGTTTTGCAGATTTTGTTAAGATGGTGTCTGCACCAGTGGATTGAAACTGTAGAATTTCATATTAAAAAAAGGAACGAAATGAAAGCTCTTTTTTCCTTACCTTTATTTCTTTTTCATCAGCCAGGGCTCCGTTCTCTTGACTGCAAGATTTATGGGTTAAAGCTGTAAAAAAAAAAGCTAACAAAAATGCAGATGCATTTCAGGGACACCGTCCCCCCCCAAAAAAATCGCAACAATAAACCACAAAATACTGTTGCTTGAATCGCTTCTGAGGTCAGGACAGACTAATACCGCCCTGAAAGAGGAGTTAGAGAAGCCAAAGTAGGAATTGGATGCAGCGGTAGGTATTTATCTTTTCCAAGTATTTATTTATGAAAGGTGGCATGCAGATGAGGGTGATAATAGCAATCGCCCCCAATATCCTTCTTCATTTCTCAGACTGGCTTAAGTAGATTCATCTTTTCATTTCTAGATGGAGCTTTGCTACGCAAAGTGGCCATTTCTCAGTATCACAAAGGTTATAGGCAACAGTAGCCAACCCTAACACTGGCTGCTGACCAACTGCTTCTCTTTAGCAATGAGATTTCCAACTGCATAGTCATAAGTATCTTGTCCAGGTCCCCAAAATCTTTGCATGCTGCCAAGCCCATAAAACATTCTCAGACTTTAAAGAACTGCTTATATGTTTCATTCTTTGGTGCTGGAGTGCAATAGCTGAATATGCGTGCATGGAAAGTTGTTATTCTCTGTAGTCGTATTGTTCAAATCTCTTTTTCTGTTCAACAAGGGCAGCAAAATTATCTTGTTTTGATGGGAGCAAGGCATGACTTGTCCCCAGTGATTCCCAGGAAAATTTTAAAACTGTGTGCTTTCTGTAAAGTAATTTTTCTGGGACGCATAAACTGTACTTAGTATACATTATGGCATTGTAATTTACCTCAGTGCTTTTCTGGAGAGCATCAGGTAATTACTTCTTGGCTCTGCTTCTTGCAAGTCATGTAGCTCATGCTCTGTCTGCTTCTGTGTCTCACCACCCGTTTCTACACAACAGTCCCAGCCCTTTTTGCATTCTCTTTTAGGTGTGTGTCTAATGTGTTCGGAGGGGAGAAATGGAGCAGATTTAGGGTGCTGCTTCATCCTAGTGATCCTAATTTTCAAGGTGCTATAGCCCTCCACAGGAAGTCAAGGAAAACGCAGTATATTAAACAACTATCCTTAGTTCCTCCCCTTCTGTTTACAGTGGGAACTGAGAGACATCTTTATGTAGCTGCTTAATATTTCTGCTGCAAGATCTCTTACGACTTTTCTTAAAAAAGCAGCTCCAACAGTTCCATTCCTTGCACTGGGAATTTTGGCCATTAACTTCACGTGAATAGTTTGTTGTATTTGAGAAATTCTCTTTCTTCCTTGATTTCACAGTCATGTCACTTTGGTTTTTTTCCTATAGTTGTTTTCATGCCAAGCATTAACATATTAGATGAAATGCATACATGGTAAAAAAATGCAAAATGCTGGCTTATGATTATTCATTATGCACTCATTATTTTAAATATTAAGAGTAAGCCAATATTCAGTTTATTTTTTATTATTAAATAGAGATCCAGGGTCATAGAAAATGCTTTTTAACAAGGCATCTGTTTTATCCTAAATTTAATTGCAGTTTGCATGTATATGCAATGTGACTAATGCAGCAAAATTTTAGCTTCTGTGACAGAGCAGGAATTTTAATGTGCCTGTTTCCAGCTACTTATGAAACTGCATTTTTTCTCGTCAATATTCTTGTTATTAGGCAATTATATATTGGTTTGCATTTCTGAGCACTTAGGAAAACCCAAATGCTTTACCTCATGGAAAATGCTAAGGAAAATGCTTTGTCTAGTGGGCATGCAACAAAAAGAGAAGACAAAATGTTTTTTTAGGTAAAAAGAGTGGTAGAAGAGAATATTGAGGAGGAGAATGGCAAGGAGGTATTTTTGAATGGAAGGGGATTAGATGCATTTGAAATCCGTGGGTTATGATTTCTGTATGCTGATGTCAGTTACTACAGTAATATATTTTGGCTTGCAGTGCTACTGTTTGCAGAACATGAGTTGAAAAGGAGTTAGTCATGTTCAAGTAGATGCCCAGGTGTTGTTATGTGTATACTTGCTGACTCGAGCGATTTACAAGTACCCCAAATGAGCAGGAAACTATGTTAGAGAAACAGACCATAGGAAAGTGCCAAAAATATGATTTTTGGGATCAAATGAGGCTTTTCCCTAGCATGTGGATTGTGTATAAATTGCCTCTCCTCCTCCTTTGATATACTTTCTTTCTACTAGCATGACCAGCAGGTCAAAGGAGGTGATCCTGCCCCTCTACTCTGCTCTCATGAGACCGCACTTGGAGTATTGTGTGCAGTTCTGGTGTCCTCAACATAAAAAGGACATGAAACTGTGGGAACAAGTCCAGAGGAGGGCCATGAGGATGATCAGGGGACTGGAGCACCTCTTGTAAGAAGATAGGATGAGAAAGTTGGGGCTCTTCAGGCTGGAGAAGAGAAGGCTGCGTGGAGACCTCATAGCAGCCTTCCA